>CAJHQP010012954.1:0-10559 GCA_905132765.1 Moricandia arvensis | reverse complement strand
TAGTCTTGATCATTGTTCCTGCTGGTACCACCCGTGTAGGCAACAAGGGACTTTCCTTCACTAGCTTCCCTCTTATCACCATCAGTTGTTTTGCTTGAGCTTGCCACAGTTGATCCCTCCGAGATGTGTGCTCTAGCTTCCCTCTCCTTCATGAACTTGGCCGGCTTGAGATGTGGGTGGAGGATCCAGCACTGACTCTTCTTGTGACTGTGCTTCTTGCAATGATCACAGTTACCATTGAACCTCCGGTCTTCATACTTGTTGAACGCAGCTTTATTGGCCATTGGTGTTTCAACCTGATCGGTTTGCGCAGCTTGGTTAGCCAAGGTAAGCTCCCCCTTACCTCCAAACAACCCAATAGAACCTTGCTCCTTTTGTATCTGAGCACACACATCTTCTAGAGATGGAAGCTTCTCAGCTCTCAGGATATGCTTGATGAGGCTATTGTAGGCAGGGTTTAGAGTGAGCAGGAGCCCAAAGAGTTTATCTTGCTCTCGCCTTTCATTCAGCTCATCAGCATCAACCGTGCTTGGTCTCAGCATCTCTAACTCAGACCAGAGGGCCCGGAACCTTCCAAGATGCTTAGTGAACTCCATATCTTCTTGTAGCAACCCGTTGATTTCTCTCTTCACCTCAAACACTCGGCTCAAGTTTGAGATGTTTCCATACACCTTCTTCAAGGTCTCCCATAGATCCTTTGCGGTTTCACAGTAGCTATAAGCTTCCATGATAGGAGTCTCAAGAGATCCTTGAAGAAGTGTCATCACCATCATGTCTTCTTGCTGCCACTTCTCCACCTCACTTGTGGCACTTGCAGCTTCACCTTCTTGAGTAATGAGCTTAGGAGCTTCACCGGATGTGATATGACCTCATAAGCCCTTACTTCCCACAGCAGTCTTCACCAAACGAGACCACAACAGATAGTTACTCCCCTTTAGAGTAACCGGAACCTTCATGCTAACACTATCCATCTACAACCAGCTTGACTTCAAAAGCTTGGAAAAGAGTAGATCTATACCTTAGAACACAGAAACGAGAGGAAAGGTTGAGACTTTGAAGGTAAGAACGTGAAAGACTCAAGCTTTTACACCACACAAGCTTCAAACTTCAGTCTTCTACCCGGATCTACAAAGAACAGCTTTAGATCTTCAAAAAGCTTCAACCTTGATCTTCTTCAACTCGATGAACACAATCCCAGATCGTGATGAACCTGGCTCTGATACCATAATATCTTTTAAGATCTTAGATAAATAAGTAACAAGAACGAGACTAGAAAGAGATTTGATGAACAAAAGACTCGGTTTAGACTAAGAACTTAAGAAGATTAATGAGAGACTATGAAGAACATTTTGAGACTCGAAAGTTTAGAGAGAACTGTATGATTTATTCATAGAGAGAGTTCAGAATATATAGAGAAGGTTTACAAGGGTTTCGTAAAGCAAGAGAGGGAAAGCATGTGGACAGGAGGAGAGGCGTGCCTAATGGTTCAAACGAGTGGCTCTGGTGGCTAGATGCCAATGGCATCTTGACTAGATGCTTCTCACTTTACAGCTTGCACCAGCTGTAAGCTTCACCAAGCCTTATCTTCAAACGGTAACCTTGGCACCTAAAGCTTCAAGGTTTACCCGACCCAATCCTTTCTTTTACTCCAAGTTAACCACTCGAACTCCTCATGGTAAATTCTCCTCTTTTACCTTTTTACCTTTTTCACCTCAGTAACTTTTCTTGTACGGACAACCCCATTTTTGCACATTGCCAAAACATGGTTTAAAGCTCTTTTGGGTCGACCTTGTACGGCCTGTACGGCCTGTACAGCCTGTACGGCCTGTACAGCCTGTACGGCCTGTACGGCCTTGTACGGCCTTGTACGGCCTGTACGGCCTTGTACGGACAAGGTCGACCCGATCCCCTCTCTTTTCCTCCTTCTCTCTATTCCATACTTAACTAGATACCTCAACTTAACACACGTGCTGTTGCTTCATCCATCTTGACCTCTCCATGTCCACACTGTTTCATGATCATCCCATGACTATCAGAGGCCGCATCAAGTCTCTTATCCTTCTCTCTGTCTAATACTTCATAGACCATTCCAATGAGACATTGAAACTGCTCATTCAGCCAAGATTTGATCAGTAGTTTAGCTAGCCAATACATTCGATCCTTTGACTTGAGTTTGAGCCTGCTCAGGATCGCACCATACTCTCTCCCTTCAAAAGGATTTGTCCTCAAATCCAAGTCTTGTAAGATGGCAGTACCTTGAACAATCAACTCCAAACTCTTGACTGTTTTAACCACGAATTGATTCATGTCTTTGCACACACAAACCTCTTCTCCTGGTTTGAATACAAAGTGCTGCAATCCTTTCACGTGCCTTAGATATATCTCATTGCAAACAGAACTTAGAGCAAGCAGTTTCTCCTCTTTAACAACAACAAGTTTCCGTTTTGCTCTTCTAAGCTGGTTCTGATCAATTATGGATCTGATCAAAAACGTGTTACCTGCTTGTTGAAATAAGTGAGTACATGAAGACATTAATACCAAGAAGAGATCAAGAGAAGAGAGGAAGAAGACTTGAAGAAGACTCAGGCAGTTTGAAATTCAAAACTAGGTCTGCTGGAAAACAGCTGTCATGCACTTATGTTTCTCTCTCTCTCTCTCTCTTCTATCTGTCTTTAAAACTCTTGTAAAGCCACGAAAATGAGAATAAGAAGCTGAGTATTCTCTCCATTCTCTCTATTCTCTTTATTCTCCCTATTCTCTGTTTTTTTCTCTAAAGATTTCATGGTATCAGAGCCTGGTTACTGATAATCTGGGTGTGTGTTCTTCATTTAACAGTAAAGGTTGAAACTTTCTAGAGATTCAAGGAAAGTTTGAAGTTTGAAGCTTTCTTTCACTAGATCTAAAGTCTTTTCTGGTTGATTCATCTCAAAGTCTCAACCTTTCCTGGATTTGAAACTCGAGTGTTCTTCAGCTTCATAAAGACTCAAGCTTTTCCAGATCTGTTTTTTTTTTCTTTTTCAAAAAATCTGGGTTCTTTCTTGAGTGTTCTTGGTGTTCTTGAGAGTTCTTGGTGTTCTTGAGTGCTTTTGGCGTTCTGGGTTTGGTCAAGTCTTTCTGATGAAGACAACCAGTCTCAACAGTGAAAGAAAGCAAAGATCTAGTTTTTCAGTGAAGACTGAAGAGGAAAATGGTGGAATCTGGTCCAGATGGGCAAAGGCAGCTTTGGGAAGCTGTATGCTGTGGAGAAGTCATGTAAAGGAGAAACCTTTAAGAGAAATGGCTACAGAAGAAGGTCAGGCGTGGAGTCTGAAGTATGAAGAAAGAGCTGTTCAAGAAATCAGTACAAGGGGTGAGATTGTAACAGCTTATGGGAGTAGATCCAATCTGAGAAAAAGAAAGGAAGAACTCCAGAAGATTGTTCAGCATACACATGAGATGTGTAAGAAGAACAAGAAACAAACTTTGATTTGGAATGGTGCAAGATGCAAGAAGGGAAGGCTGAGGAGACTTTCCATGACTTGGATCAGAAGGAAACATACTCAAAGGAAGAGTAGAAATGCTGGTCAGTTAAAAGGAGATATGGAGGTCAAAATGGCCAAGAAAGCTGTGCAACAGATGATTAGAGGAGAGTGCTCTTACTCTGCCTACATGGGTAGCTCAGTGGAGAAGAAAGTGGATATGAGACATCAGGAGACAACAGGAGCTGATGGTTTCGTTACCAGGAAGGAATGGGAAGGATACATAAAGGAAATCCAAGCCTTGGTCACTGCCAAGAAGCGCAGCAGACAGTCCAATGCTAATGAAGAGATCACTAAGCCTATCATCATTGACTCTGGAGCAACGCATCACATGATCAGTGATAGGAGCTTGATGAGTGACATCAAAGCCACTACAGGAAGTGTTAAGATAGCCAATGGTGATCAGATTCCAATAGAGGGGATAGGAAACTTGAAACTGTTTGAGAAGGATTCAGCTGCTTTCTACCTGCCTAGGTTTACATCCAATTTGATATCTGTGAAGAGGGCAACAGTGGACCTTAATTGTCAAGTTGTCTTCAGGCCAAATGAGGTGGAGTTTCAAGACCTGGAGTCTGGACAAGTTATTGGTAGAGGAGATGTCAAAAATGAGCTCTACCACCTTCACACAACTAAGCTCTCTAAACCCTTTAACTCTGTTTGTTTAAGTAGTGCTACTGATAGGATTGAAAGCATTACTTGGCATGCTAGGTTGGGTCATCCTCATACTCGAGCAATAGAACTGATTCTTCCTGCTTTATCATTCAATCATTTAGAGTGTGAGGCTTGCATATTAGGGAAGCACTGTAGGACTGTTTTCCCAGCATCTGAAACTATATATGGGAACTGCTTTGATCTAGTTCACTCTGACGTGTGGACATCCCCATGTGTGTCTAGGGACAATCAGAAGTATTTTGTGACATTCATTGATGAAAAGTCTAAATACACTTGGATCACTTTGCTTCCATCTAAGGATAGAGTTCTGAATGCCTTTATAAACTTCCAAGCATATGTTACTAACCATTACAATGCTACTGTGAAGGTACTAAGGTCTGATAATGGAGGTGAATACACCAGTCATGCCTTCAAGAATCACATGGATAAGCATGGAATAGTGCATCGGACCAGCTGTCCCTACACGCCACAGCAGAATGGGGTTGCTGAAAGGAAGAATAGACACTTGATGGAGGTTGCTAGATCCATGATGTACCACACCAATGTCCCTAGGCGTTTCTGGAGTGATGCTGTTCAGACTGCTTGCTATCTCATCAATAGGATCCCAACCAAGGTACTGAAGAATCTGTCTCCATATGAAGTGTTGAACAAGACCAAGCCTTACATAGATCATCTGAGAGTCTTTGGGAGTCTATGCTATGTCTTGGTTCCTGGAGAACAGAGAAACAAGCTGGATGCAAAGAGCACTAGAGCTATGTTCACTGGGTACTCAGTAACCCAAAAAGGATATAAGTGCTATGATCCAGTAACAAGGAGAGTATTGGTATCCAGGGATGTGAAGTTCATGGAAACAAAGGGGTATTATGAGGAGAAGAACTGGAAGGACCTAGAGGATATGTCTAATGAACCAGAGAATAAGGCAGTGAATCTGAGGAACCTATTGGAGAAGCTTGGGATAGACATGTCCCAGAATCAGGAGATAAGAAGGAACACTCCTTCTGATCAGGTTAGAGAAGCTGAAAGAATAATCCCTCTTGATCATGAGAGGGGGAGTGAATCTGAATCAAGTGTGCAAGAGCAGCACCAAGAGGATTCAGCACATCATGATCAAGATGTGGCTCAGTCAAGTGAAGATGAGCAGGAAGAATATCATGACCCAGAGGAGGTTAATGATACAGAAGCAGAGGATCAGACTCAAGTTCAGCCATTGCGGAGGAGTGAAAGGTTGAAGAATAGGATGCCAGAAACAGAAACTCAAGAAGAAACTCAAGAAGAGGTTCAGCCTCTGCGAAGAAGCACTAGGGAGAGAAAGGATCCTTCCAACTGGGTAAACACGAGAGTGTACTACAATGCCCAGGCTGTGAAGCATCCTTCTCAAGCTGTGTGTTCCTTTGCAGAGTATCCAGAAGAACACATGGTGTTTATGTGTAATCTGGATGAAAGTGACATTCCAAGATCCTATGAGGAAGCTATGAAGGACAAGGAATGGAGAGAGTCAGTGGGCAGTGAAAGGGATGCAATGATCAAGAATGACACTTGGTATGAGAGTGAACTACCGGAAGGGAAGAAGGCTGTGACTAGTAGATGGATCTTCACAATCAAGTATCTGGCAAATGGAAAGGTTGATAGGAAGAAGACCAGATTGGTAGCAAGAGGGTTTACACAAACCTATGGAGAAGATTACATTGACACATTTGCTCCTGTTGCCAAGCTACATACAGTTCGAATCATCCTATCAGTTGCAACCAATTTGGAGTGGGATTTGTGGCAGATGGATGTGAAGAATGATTTCTTGCAAGGAGAGCTTGAGGATGAAGTATATATGCATCCTCCTCCTGGTTTTGAGTATCTAGTAAAGCCAGGAAATGTTTTGAGATTGAAGAAGGCTATGTATGGGCTGAAACAATCACCAAGGGCATGGTATAGGAAGCTAAGCACTACTCTGAATGGAAGAGGCTTCAGGAAGTCTAAATTAGACCATACTCTCTTCACCTTAACAGGACCTTCAGGGATCATTGTTATTCTGGTGTACGTGGATGATCTGATCATCACAGGGAATGATAAGGCAGGGATTCAAGCCACAAAAGACTTTCTCAAGTCTGTGTTTGATATCAAGGACTTGGGGGAGATGAAGTACTTCTTGGGTATTGAGATATGCAGATCTAAGGAGGGTCTGTTCATGAATCAGAGGAAGTATACTCTAGATATGGTAAAGGGAGCTGGCGTGCTTGGAGGAAAGACAGCCAAGGTGTATTTGGATTTTTCATCAATGAATGTAACAAAATATTTGAAGTTCTCTTTAGATAAACAAGGGGCAGTCCAAACATCAGAATGAACAAGATCAAAACACTTCTCATAGATAGTACTTGATTTCTTAAAGACTGTCTTACAATGTTTACCCAAAATGCATGCTTCACACTCATTATTTTTAAACATGACACCTGGTAACATTAAACTAAGGGCCCTAACATGGGGATGACCTAATCTAGCATGCCACAATGCATCATTATTTGAAGTAGAAACAGAGCTAAATGAGTAACTCGAATTGGAAATAGAGGTAATGTCTTCAAGCATATAAAGATCTCCTTTGGTTACTCCTTTCCCAATCAAATTACTGCTCTCAATATCCTGAAACTTCACATCATTAGGATTAAAGATGACATTGCATTGTAAATCAGTAGTGCATTTCTTGACAGATAAGAGATTTGAAGTAAACTCAGGCATATAGAAAGCTCTAGACTCTTTATCAAATAGTTTCATGGTTCCAATTCCTTTTATGGCTACTTTATCACCATTTGCAATCATAACATGACCATAAGCCGGTTCTATATCCCTTATAAGACTGGTGTCACTTATCATGTGATGAGAGGCACCAGAATCAACAAATAATGGTTTAGTTAACACACTAGACACAGTATATGATCTATGTGATTCTCCTAGAGCAACTATCTGATCAAGAGTCTTAGGCATTCTATAAGCAGTATGAGTATAACCAAGGGTGTTTCCGAGTGTGTTACCATTCTCCTTAAGAGCTTTGATGAGAGCATCAATGTCGGACCTCCTTATGGGCTCTTGATCCATGTTCTTGACTGAAGGGTGATGAGATGCCATAGCCTTCCCTTCACTTTCACGAGCAGTAAACCCACTTCCAGAAGGACCAGCTTCACTCGCTTCATTGGAAAGGTGAGCTCTTCCTTCCCTCTCCTTCATGAACTTGGTTGGTTTGAGATGGGGATGAAGGATCCAGCACTGACTCCTCTTGTGACCCGGCTTCTTGCAATGATCACAATTGCCTCCAAACCTCCTATCCTCACCATACCTCCTTTCCTCAGGCTTGTACATTGCCTTGTTAGCTTGAGTAGCTTCTGCCTTGTTTGCTAAAGAAAGATCACCTCTTCCCCCAAACAATCCGTACGAACCCTCTTCCTTCTGGATCTGAGCACACACTTCCTCCAAGGATGGCAGTTTAGATGACCTCAAGATGTGCTTGATCAGGTCGTTGTATACTGGATTCAGGGTGAGTAGCAAGCCAAAGACTTGATCTTGCTCTCTCCTTTCGATGATGATGTCTTGATCCATTGTGCTCGGCCTGAGCATCTCCAGTTCAGACCATAGGGCTCTGAACTTCCCCAAGTGTTTGGTGAACTCCACCTCTTCTTCCACAAGTGTGTTGATAGCTCTTTTCACCTCAAACACACGGCTCAGATTAGATGTGTTGCCATAGACCTTCTGGAGTGTATCCCATAGGTCTTTTGCTGTCTCACAGTAGCTGTAAGCTTCAAGGATTGAGGTCTCAAGGGAAGCTTGCAACACGGTGACAACAGTCATGTCTTCTTGAACCCATTTGTTCTCATCAGCTAGAGCAAGCTCAGTTGCTCCTTCGCCTTTTTCCTTTTCAGCAACTTGTTTTGGAGGTCCATCCGTGATGCGGTTCCATAAACCCTTGCTTCCAACAGCTGTTTTCACCAGCCTTGACCACAGGAGGTAGTTTCCACTCCCCTTAAGAGTAACTGGTATCGTTAGCATCTTGTTTCCTTCCATCTTGTTCTTGAGTACCCAGATCTGGAAAAGCTTGAGTCTTTATGAAGCTGAAGAACACTAGAGTTTCAAATCCAGGAAAGGTTGAGACTTTGAGATGAATCAACCCGAAAGACTTTAGATCTAGTGAAAGAAAGCTTCAAACTTTCCTTGAATCTCGAAAAAGTTTCAACCTTTACTGTTGAAGAACACAAACCCAGATTTACTGTTGAAATGAAGAACACAGACCCAGATTATAAGTAACCAGGCTCTGATACCATGAAATCTTTAGAGATTGAGAGAATATAGAGACAAGATTAGGCAGAAACAAAGAGAATCAAAGAGAATAGATAGAGATTAAGAAGAGAATTGTGTAGAGGAATCCATTTCGCCTAAGAGAGAAAGAGAGAGACTGAAGACTATTTTTTTCATTGATACTCGACAAGGATACATAAAGAGGAGCTACAAGGGTTTCCAGAAACAAAAAGGAAGAGCAAATGTGTGGACAGAAATGAAAGGAGCCTTTTTTCAAACGGTCAATCAAGGAGAGCCACAAGAAGAGCATCAGCATCTTTTAGGGAATATGCTGATCACTGTACAGTCTGTCCACGCCTTATCCATATTTCTTTAACCTCTTAACTCCTCAGCATACCTCAACTCAACAATGTGACAGAAGGTCAAGCCCCAAAGCTGGTATCACAAGGTGAAGATGGCCAAGAGGTTGTAGCTGTTGATGAAACCAAATGGGTTCAAGAAGACTTTCTGGTGCTGTCAGCCATCCAAAACTCTCTAGACCCAAGTATCCTAGAGGCCTATTCCTACTGTGAAACCTCTAAGGAACTATGGGATACTCTGTATAAGGTGTATGGGAATGTCTCCAACCTTAGCAGAGTCTTTGAAGTGAAGAGAGCCATCAACTCTCTCAAGCAAGAAGACATGGACTTCAATCAGTTCTTTGGGAAGTTCAGGTCACTGTGGGCTGAGTTTGAAATGCTCAGACCGAGTTCAACTGATCCAGTGGTGTTAAATGAAAGGCGTGAGCAAGACAAGGTCTTTGGACTGCTCCTGACCCTTAACCCTTGCTATAATGATTTGATTAAGCACATACTCAGAGCTGAGAAGCTACCATCCCTGGATGAAGTGTGTGCTCAAATCCAGAGGGAACAAGGGTCAGTGGGTTTGCTTGAAGGGAAGGGAGAGCTCACCATGGCACACAAGGTGGAAGTAGCAGTAGCTTACAAGGGATACTACAAGCAGGATGATAGGAAGGTGTGGGTATGTGATCATTGCAAGAAGAAAGGCCACATGAAGGACAAGTGCTGGATCCTTCATCTTCATCTCAAACCTGCCAAGTTCAAGGAGCCAAGGAGTCAGTACATGGATGCAAGAGCACACTTCTCCTCGGACACACCAGAACCATCCACACCATCTATGTGCTCAACCATGCGCTCTCATGTTGGCTCAAATGCAGCTGGTGAAGCCAAAGCCATGACGACAAGTGTTCTGTCTACCTTGAGGACCACTCAGGATGAGACTATCAAGAGGTCAGACCTTGATGCTCTCATCAAAGCCCTCAAGGAGAACTCTGGTATTGTTCTTGGAACCTCCTTAAATGCATTACACACTACTGGTCAGAATCCTAAACCACTAGTTGTAGATGTTAACTTGAAGAGATGACAATGAACGAGTATAGAGAGGAGATGGAGTGAAAGAAGATATATGGTGTGAAGAGATCTTGTACAAGGAGTGTTGAGAAGGCTGTGGGAAGCTGATAAGTGTACAAGAGGCTATAAAACATCAAGGAGAAGTCTAAGGAAGACCTTGGGAAGCTTTAGGGAAGAGAAGGGTTCAAATGGTCCATGTTTGGGTGAGGTGTACGGACTGTACGGATCCGTACGGACTGTACGGACTGTACGGATCCGTACGGACCAGACTCGACCCAGAAACATGTATACTCGACCATTTGAACTTATGGAATGGTTTTGAGTCTTGGGCAAGTTAGGGCATGAAGAGGATGGACCAGGATATTGATATCTGGCCGTACAACCCTAAACTGCCAAGACTTGTCTCCCAAGTCTAAAATACCTTGCATGTGAAGAAAGGAGAAGATCCTTTGGTATATTCTCGTCAAAGATAAGGAAGGGAAGGCAAGGAAACTTCCAGGAAGGTGCCAAGGCTTAGTGACTGTTTATGGATAAGGTTATCCACTTACTAAAAGGAAGAGCTGATATGGGCACGGGAAGCACCCTTCTCACACTGGATGGATAGAGGATGAGTATCAAGCTTTGGTGGATGGATGGAGGTGAGAATGGAATGAGTTCTTGCGGATGGAATGGAATGAGATGATAACCG
>CAJHQP010012953.1:0-10561 GCA_905132765.1 Moricandia arvensis | reverse complement strand
AGAGGAGGAGAAGATGAAGAGTGTGTTTCTTTGTGTGCGTTTTTTTGAAACTTTCTGACAAAAAGAGAATAATGAAAGATTTTTATCTCTAATTATTATTAGAGACAGAGACGACGAACCCAATAACAATTGGATTCTCTCTGCCAATCCCTAAAACGCGTCTAATTATGTTTTTACTGACTTTGGCCTCATGACTTGTGTAACCGCAGCCGTCCGTTGCAGCATTCGCGTGATTACAATTTAAGCGTTATTAAAAATTTAGACGACAACGGTAAAAATAGAGCAAATCTCTCAAATAGATTTTTTTTGAAGTTTTTGTCACAAAAAATAACATTCAAGAAAAAAATGATTAACTTTTTTGATTTTGAAATTTTAATATTTTTTATTTAATTATAAATCTCAATTCCAAAACTCAACCTATAACTCTAAACCCTGAGTTAGATTAATTAACCCAAAAAGTATAAATATATATAATAAATCTATTTTGGTCATTTTTTTCCCTTAAGTGCTATTTTGGGGACAAAATTCTTTTAGGTCTATTTTGATCTTTATCTCTAAAAATTATTTGCGTTTACGAAATACTTTATGATTTGTTAACTACCAACTGGAGCAGTGTTTAAATAATAAATTAATAATATTTATATTATATAATTATTAAATATAAAAATCATATTATTATCATAAATATAAAAATATATTATAAATTATACTATTATTTTTTTTTAAATGATAGAAAATATTTTTGTTTAATTTTTATAATATAAATGAAAATATGAAATATTTTTATTTTATATTATTTCAGTTTAAAATTTTAATTGAATATTTTTAATATAATTTTTTTGAAAATTAATAAATTTTTTTACCTCCCGCAATCGTAAACGTTAGCTGAAACCAACTTTTAGTTTTAGAGATTATAGCGGTTTGAAACGATTATAAACATTTTTAATGATTGTTAGCAAAAAGCCAGCTACCAATTACCAAAAGTTGCGTTTGCCGGTAATAATAGAAAACCAATCATACCGTTCACCGGTTCCGTTAAATTGTTCATTTATTAAATTCTGATTTATCGTTTGCAGATCGTCAGTAGATCCCGTCTGTGCCTTTTGTTAAGTTGTGGTTGTGAAATGGATACTTCTCCAAAACACATGATTTTCATTAATTTTTTTTGTTTTCTTCTGTTTATTACTACCATATTGTGCAACGACGTGTAAAACTGTTATTAGTTGACTAAACTTCCATTTATCTAACGACGTGATTTACTGGTATCTATGATAGCATAAGTCTTGGAATGAAATACTTTAGGATCTTTGGATATAAATACGTGTCTCTATATAGCACTATATTTTCCATATTTACATATAAATCTTGATTTTAGGAATAAGTTTAGGGTGGGACGGATCCGGATATATCTGAAAGTTTCAGATAGTTAGATTGTGTGGTTTAGTATCTGATCCGTGTCTTCCGGATATCTAAACTGTCGGATATCCGTCTAGAAATTATGATATCCACTGATATCTGAATTCAGTTCTAGATCTATAAACTAATTATTATTTTTAAATATACAAAAATTCTTAAAAATCAATACATAATTTAAATATTTATACAAAATTTATCAATATATATATGACATATAATATTGTAAAATTAAAATAAAGTATATAAAATTATTTTATGTATAAATACTAATATATCAAATATAATTATTAATAAAATTAAAAATAATATATTAAAAAAAAAAAATCTTAATCCGGATATTTGGACCTAAAAAGTAAAGACAATCCGGATCTTGATATCTAGACCTAAAAATTAAGATATCTCGATTCGGTTTGGACGGATTCGAAATTTTACTATCCGAATCTGGACACCCCCAAATATTCTATTTTAGAACGAATCCAGAACGGATCTGCGGATAGAATTCAGATCCCGGATAGTAAATCCTCCGCCTAGATAAACTGACAGCACCACCCAACTCATGGATGCAACATACAACAATAGCAATTTCCGATATATTAATTTGATACTCTTTCACATTTCATACCCTTATTTACCCTTTGTCATTCATTTTAAACATTAATAACTCACACTCTAGCTCCTTACATTAAGCATTATCTTTCTTATACTTATATCGTTCATCTTATATATGCAGGATTACGAATGCTGTTGCACTTACGGTTCTTATTTACTTTCTCCTTTTTGTTATTAATGTGCCTACATTAAAAAGTTATATGGTTAGAAAACATATAAATAATAAAATAATGGTTTAAATTTTATTTCACGAATGAATGTACTTAATTTCTTAATATTTGTCCTGCTACACTCTTATAAATAGAAGATATACTCTATACATTAAAAATAATATTATAATTATAAATTTGTGCATTGTATTTAAATTTTTTGCAGATATTAAACTAGATCCAATTTTTTAATTAAGTACTACAAGAAAATATGCCTATAAGAAAGGAAAGATTACGAGGAATATTTATCCTCATAATTTACGAGTAGTTAACAAGGACGACGAAACAGCATTCGGCATAATTTCGTAGTAAAACTACGAGGAAATTTTTTCATCATAATTTCCTTGTAAAACACACAAATTTACCTGGAATACCAAGATTCGTCGTAAAAGCATTGTATAATTTACATTTATTTACAACGAAACTGTATTATTCTTATTCAACAACAAGTATGAGACTAATGACATTTTTTGTGGAAACGGGTTTCAATGAGCTTTAGGAATCAAATTTCGTTGTAAATTGGTTGTTATACATATGTTAAAATTTATCTAAATTGTTTCTTGTAAATCAGTTGTTAAATTTAACATATCCAAAATCGGAGATTGTCCTATATATATATATCCATCTTCTTGAGATTGGATCACAAAAAAAAAGAAATCGAAAACGTTAAAAAAATCGGTGAAAAATAATCACGAGTTAGGGAGTTTGATGTATACACACAAATATTATGATGGAGAGTGACATATACATTTCTCAACCGGACTAGAGACATTCATGTACCAATCTAGTTGTCCACCGATCATGAATGAAAGCGGTAAGATATTTTGTCCCTTATCGGAAGTGCAAAAATACCAAATTTGCTCGTAGTGAACTGTAAGGAAACATTTAGTAAAATAGATGTCTTACACCCACACTACTATATTTGTTTTTAACATGGAAAGGGGTTATGGTGGGAATGAAGCAAGCAGTAGTAATAGTAATTTTAAAACTGCTGGGTAAGTGAAGAACCAATTCATTTGGCATAATGAATATAGTTACCATTAGGAGGAGCAAATGTTAAATCATGTTAGAGTTCAAAACATGGTTACAAATGCATTTTTAGAAACTACTGCAACAATAGCTGATGAAATTGAAAATGTGAAGAACCTAATTTGGATGAAAAATGTTTTTATGAAATATTAGATGTCGCGAATCAACCAATCTACACTGATTGTAGAAAAGGTCTCTCTAAATTGTTCCTAGAAGCTAGGATGATGAATATTAAAACTGATAATAATTTACTTGAGAATTGCATGAATGCATGGACATAGTTGTTTAAAGATTATTTACCAAAAGACAACTTGGTCAATTAATTCTTATTATGATATTCAGAAATTGGTTGATAGTCTTTGGTTGCCTTCGTAGATGATAGATGGTTTCACTGACAATTTCATGATATACTAGACAAACGATGAGAAACTACTAGAGTGTCGCTTCTGCAGAAAGCCACAATTCAATCCGCAAGGACATAAAAGAAATAGGGTACCGTACCAAAGGATTTGTTCCTAATCAATTACAGACATGTTGAAAAGATTATATCAATCTGAGAGTACTAGTGGAGTCATGAGATGCATGATGAACATGTCCAAACGAAAGATACGCCACTTCACCCATCAGATGCTAAAGCGGGAAACATTTCAATACGGTACACCCAAATTTCGCTAAAAATATTCCGAAATGTTTATCTCAGGTTATGCACATATGGATTTAGTCCATTTGGAAGGTTTGGGAGACAATATTCATTGTGGTCAGTCATCCTTACATCGTACAACCCCACCAGATATGTGCATGCAATATGAATTCTATTCATGAGTATATTAGTCTCTGGTCCCAAGCATTTAAAAGGACCAATGTATGTTTTCTTCAACCATTGGATACAAGAGTTGAAAGGCTTGGTGGACAATAGGGGTTGAACAAAGTTTTACAATGCGAGCAATGCTTTTGTGGACCCATTAGTGACTTTCCTGCTTTTGGGATGCTGTTTGGATGGACTACACATGAGATGTTATCTTGTCCCATATTTTCTTGAATGATAGATGCTTTTTAACTGCAACTGTAGGAAGACATGTTCGTTTGATTTTTATCGTCGATTTCTCCCACTTACTCATTCGTACGAAAAAAGACATTTTTAGTACAAAAAAGTTTTCTGAACATTTCTCCTCCCATATTTAAGTGGAGAAAAAATTGAAGAGCAAATTGATTACTACAGAGCTCAAAAACAGTTAATCGTGGGGGTAATTGGCTTGTTCCCATAAATATGCTTGATTATTATGGGATTCAATGGAATTGGCACAAGAGAGAGTATATTTTGGGAGTGACATATTGTAAGGATCTTCTTTTTCGCCACACTCGATGTGATACATATAGAGAAGAGATTTTTTGACAACATCATGAATACAATACTGACCATCTAAGGGATGACAAAAGATAACAAAAGTCAAGGTTGACTTGACTAGATATTTTCTCAAGAAGTGAGTTAGTTACATATCAAGAGCAATGGAATGGTCGAGTTCCATATTTTAGATTGTCAATAGAAGCAAAGTCGGTGTTGTTCAATTAGTGGTATCATAAGTGAAGTTTTATGATGGTACGTTTCAAATCTATCTAGAAAGTGTTGGAAACAAGATCAAAAGTTCTCAGGGATGAAGATTCATGATTGTCATGTGTTATGCACATGACTACTTCAATTTGCATTTGCTGAGCTCCTTCTAACAAATGTACATGAAGCACTTGAAGGTAACTATTATTGATCAATTTTGTTATTTACTTAATAATTAATCAATAACTTGTAACTAGTACTACTGGGTTTATTTTTGCAATATAACAGGCATTGGAGCATTTGTCGGGGATCGGAGTGCCACATACGTTAAATGAAGATGTCATCCAACAACGTCATGAGAACATTTCGATCTTATTTTGCAACTTGGAGAAGATACTAAATCCAGCTTGATTTCCACCTTCCTTACGAGGCAATTACTTGGTGAATTGTTTCATTTCCGGTGGATGTATCCAACGAGTGATCCATGAAACATTTGAAAGGAAAGAGCTAAAAATCTTGCAAAGGGTGAAAGCTTCTATAGTTTCTAGCAAGTTTGATGGAAGATACATCTCACTTCACATCATACTACTTGGCACCAAAAAATAAGTACCCGAAAAAGAGTTCCAAGAAGATATGATGAAGGTGGTGTTCATGCCAACATATGCAGTTGATAGGGTTCTAGACATCTTTTGCCAAATGGGTTGATTGGCTGGGAAACTGAAAGAATTTTGGTGGTTGAGTGAAGAAGACGCCCACAGTGCTCACACTTATATCTTACTTAATTACGAGAATCCATTGATGCGTTCATTTGAAAGGTACTCAAGGATTTATATACACATATATCGAACCGATTGCAAAGTGTTATTTATATAGTATGCATTTGCAAATTATTTGTTATTCAATTTGAAAAAGCAATAACATGACTATCCATAACTGAGCTGAACAAACGAAAAGATCAACACTTTGTTAATGATTGACAACTCATGTACTATATATATCTCCCGAAAAATCTCGATCTTTAGTATAATATGAATTTTAACGTAATTATGTACATTTCTGTAGGTTGATTATGACGATCCATATTACCATCCATGGCTTTACGAATTCGTGTAAGGTCTAGTTGCAAAGGTCACCACATCACACATTTTCTTGGGACTTTTCAACGAGATTATTGAAGTGAATTTTTGGGGTTACTGAAGCCAAAATGCGCCCTCTTCAAAATGTGAATGGTTCGACTATATTGTGAAATGAGTGTTGGTGAACAAATTTGGTGTTTTGATGTCAATTCTAGACGAAGATACAACAAATTCGAGCCTTTTCATATTAGATTCGCAAGCAGGCCAATTTGGATTTTATTCCATTTCCTTGGCTATTAAGTTCTAGAATAATTTGGCTATCTTCTGTCAAAGTTACACCTCATGGGGGGGAATAGTCGCTGAGAAGAACCACATTTGCACAAAAAGCGTGTATCAATGAAGTCCAGGTACCTGAATAACAATCTGATGACATCCTTCTTATTGACCATATAACCATGAATATAAAGATCTTACCAAAAATATGATGGATGAAGTTGGTGAAGATGAGTTTGATGAAAGTGATGATCATTGTAGTGATATTGATCAAAACTCGCATGATGAATCCAGAATGATGTAATATATATGTTTCAGTTATTAGTTTCATATACAAACCAGTTTAAAGACATAATGAATGTGTGTGTATTGTTTGATTATGATATGTGTTAAGGGGGTAACTATCTAATTGAGTTTTAGGGTTTAAAGAAAAAATGGGATAAGAGGGATGATGGGGTAAAAGGAGCAATGTTAAGAGAAACATGTAATTGGAAATTGGGATTTATGGTTTCGATTTTTAGGGATTCAGATTTAGTCCTCATCAGTTCATCGTAATGGAAACAAGGGTCTTGGTTAAAATTCTTTGTAAACACACTTGTCCTAGTAAATTCTTCATAATAGTAATATGTGTCCTTAGTAAATCGTCGTAATGGGGGTCCTAGTAAAATTTTCGTAATGTGGGTCCTAGTAAATTCGTCATAACAAGAGAATGTTGGACCTGGTACATTCCTCGTAATAGAAAAACACGCAAACTGATACACCCTCATAAAGTTACGAGGAAGTTGCGACAAACCCATCTTTCTTATATAAACTCACACCATTTCGACCCTTAATCCTCATCTCTTCATCTCAACTTCCCACCCTTTCCATCCAAAAAACGGTAAATATTTTTTTTTTACCTTTTTCTTTAATATATAGTTTAGTGGTTAGTTTAGGAAACATAACAATATTAGGTTATAGAATTTAATATGATTAGAATTTTTTTAATTTAGATAGCTCCCATGGCTCATAAGAAACAACCACATTACAGCGAGAAGTTTGGAAACATGCCATGTTGGGGCTTCTGCCTTCAGCCCCATCACCTTCTACGGTTCTGGAATCAGTCCCTGACTCTCAGACGCCTCAGAGAGTTTCTCAGATGCCTCCTCCTCCTGCAACCTCAGATGCGCCATATGATGCCTCCTCCTTCTCCTGACGTTGCACCTCCTCCTGCTTCTGACGTTGCCACCTCCTCCTCATGCTGCTGAAGTTCATCCGAATTTGCTGGTGCCGCCATCTACACTATACGCTTGATATATGACACGGTGTGTTTATTGTTATAACAAGGTATAAATATCAACAATTAAGTGTCAAATTAACCCTTAATCTTAACACACAAAACAATACTCTTTTCCAAGAGAGATCATGTGTAAGTACTTAGGCATCAAATCCACAGAGAACAAATGCACACAATAGATTTCTTATTTCTAACGACTAAGGTAGGTAATT
The DNA here is from genome assembly GCA_905132765.1 of Moricandia arvensis. NCBI lineage: Eukaryota > Viridiplantae > Streptophyta > Magnoliopsida > Brassicales > Brassicaceae > Moricandia > Moricandia arvensis. Next base: position 2,912 of record CAJHQP010012953.1, on the reverse strand, counting down.
ATATATAATGGTTAGCAATAAATCGATTTAAGTAAATATTTCTTATTAGAAGGATTAGGTGCAATATGAAAATATGCTAATAACGTAAATATGAAAATATGCTACTAAACTAACTAGATGAAAATGTTAATATGCTAGATCTAAGGTTTCAGGCTTAATGGACTATAAGAAATAGGATGCACGGAAATGTAAATATTTTATAACTCAATATTACACTATTCTGACTCTTTTAACTCCAACTCTCGTATGCGAGCAAAAGGAAAGACCATCGATCGACGGCTAAGGTGTGATGTCGATCGATGGTGAAATCAGAAGGAAGTATGAATGAGATTTGATAAGTTTACCAAGCTAATTAGACCAGCTCTCACATGCCGCCTAAAAACCTAGTTCAATAGAATCTATTCTGGCACATAACCTACTCTCGTCGTCATCTGTGTCCTACTTACGGGATTCTACTTAGCTACTCTAGAATGCAAGCATTAAGCACAACTCAATTGATGGATATTATCTCAACCTAGCAATTCTACTTTGGGCTAATCCTTGATTGCTATCATTCAACCCTAAATCTAGTTGATGACTACTTAGACATAATTAAATAAGAATAATAATATGAATATAATGCATAGATAAAATATTAGGGTTCCAATACAAATCTCCTTAAGGAGTTATGAATCTTCTCCCCTAAAAACTCTAGAACTATATTAGAATACTTGTGTCCACTATCTGTCTGCACACACCTGGTGCAATACATAAAGCATAAATATAAAGCCATAAAACCTAAGTCAAAACTCGTCCAGGGTATCATCATCATTTGTCTCTAACTTGGGATTGTGATCGGGCTGTCTGCGAATTGGTCATCGATCGATGGAAAGTGTGAAACATCAATCGATCTTGGTCCTGTACCATCGATCGATGCAAAGATATTGTCATCGATAGATGGCTATCTTGTACTTCGACTCTCTCAATGATCAGCTATAAATTCTTCTCTTCTAAATGTTCCGGAAGCTCCAAGTATCTTCATATATCTCCAAAACGCATGTGGACCTATAAAGACCTCAAACATAGCTTAGACACACATAATAAACCCTAAATATAGCTTATAACATGACCTAAAAACTGATAATAAATAGGCTATATCAATATACGGTTAAGGATCTTCTTGCCCCAGCGTGGACGAGAAGGTTTAGATGTTTTCGACCCTGATCGACCGTGAGGAAATTTCTGATACGTATTTTTCTTTAATACTTTTATAATTACATAAAATACTTTAGCAATATTATTGTTTAACAAGTAATTATTATTTTCAGGTTTGGACTTCACAATCGTGTCAGACAGAGCGTTTTTGACACCCTTAAAGGGTATTTCATCTACCCCCATACAATTGGACTTTGACACTAGAACAAGTTAAACGATACAGTTCAAATCTTTTGCGGTTAATTTTTTTTTTTCAAAATTTTTATTTTTAAAATTTAATTATATATTCTAATTTTTTTTAAAAAAAAATTCTTAGCAAAAGTGGAATTGGTCCATAGCAATCAACGAGAAGGTTAAAGCGGAATTTGTTTGCGAAAGCAAAGACCAACCCAACAAACACGGTCTCAAATTGGAAGGACCAATGGGAGTTCAACGGTTATGAGGCGAAACCCAACTGCCTCACAAAGGAAGTATCAGATGGGCCACATTGACTATTGGGCGAAGCCCCACTGCATTCGTGTCACCTCTTAGTGCTCCGCTTCCCGTTACTTTTTAATATATAATTTCATCTCTTTTATCCTATTAATCAATATTGTTACTTTAATCTATTCTGAGGCTGAGAAGACAGGAGTCCTAACATCTCTATATAAACTATTCAAGTATACTCAACAGACATCAAATGGGACTTTTGTAGATCCTAACTCGAAAAATATCTACCAGGGCGTGGCTGCTCGACTGAAGAGGATGTGACGCAGTTGGTCGACTTGATCTTCAAAGAGGTAATCTATTTATTTTATCATTTTGATTTTTATTAAATTTTCATATAATTTAAATTAATGTTTTTTCTTTACTTTCAGATGGTCCCTAGAAAAAGGGTTAGAAAGTGAGAATAGGATGTCAATGATGTCGCAAGGGCGACATTTTCCTACTCTCAAAGACGAGATGAGAATAATTCTAGCTGCAGACTGATTTGACTGCGACACATTCTTGTTTGGCTTCCCTAGAGAATATTCTTTGATGCCTATATACGGTTGCAAACCCACAACATGCAGAGGATGTTTTAGATAGACGATAGGAACTCGAGATTCTACATCATCCTCCACCCGGTTCCATGGAGGAAGAAGTGGACTTTGCGGGAACGAACGCCTCTAATTACTTCGACGAAGACCTTTACTAAACCACTAGCTTTGCTTTTTTTTTTTCTTTTTCTTTTTTTTTGTATTATAATTTAATATTTACATAATTATATTCATGCCATTTATAATGTTTTATAATTTTAAATATTTTTGTTTTATAGTTTCATTTTTAATATAAAAAAAATAAATTACAGCTAACGATGTAAATTCTCGTTACATCTACGAGGAATTTACAAGTAACCATGTAAATTCCTTGTATTGTTTACAAGCAATTTACAAGGAAATACTTGTAAACTTCACTTAATGTTTATGACGATTTACATGGTTGTCCTAGTTAATTAATCGTAAACTATTACTAGGATTTTTACTTCCTTGTACATATGTCGTAACACTTTACAAACAATTAACTATGAATTGACGTCGAATATTTCACTATTGATTTACAAGGAGAAAAATCTTTAACCGAAACGGGGGGCTTTGTTTAAAACCCATTTTTGACATATACAAAACGGGGAATATTGCTTTTACCGACCAACAATGGTATTCTCTTAACACTACAGACATTATGAATCTCTTCTTTTT
>CAJHQP010012952.1:0-10563 GCA_905132765.1 Moricandia arvensis | reverse complement strand
AGTCTATTCTGGCACAGAACCTACTCTTGTAGTCGTCCAAGTCCTACTTTCGAGATCCTGGTTAGCTACTCTAGAATGCAAGCATGAAGCACAACTCAATTGATAGATATTAACTTACCCTAGCAATCCTACTTTTGGGTTTATCCATGATTGCTATCATTCAACCCTAAATCTAGTTGATAACTACTCAAACAAAATTAAAGTAAGAACAATAGTCTGAATATAATACATAGATAAAATACTAGGGTTACAATACAAATCTCCCTAAGGAGTTATGAATCATCTCCCCTAAAAACCCGAAAACTATAGATAAAATAAATCTCTGTAAGTGTGTCCTCTATCATGCACTCTCTGCATACATAAATATAAAAACCTTAAAACTTAGGTCAAAACTCGTCCAGGGAGTTTTCGTCATTTATCTTTAACTTGGGCTTTAAATCGGCTGTCAGCGAATTGGATGTCGATCAATGGCAAGTGTGCAACATCGATTAACCTTGGTCTTTTAACATCGGTAGACTCCAAGGTTGTGTAGTTGATCGACGACGGTCTTGTACTTTGACTCCTCAAATGGTCAGCTACGGATTCTTCTTCTCTAAATGCTCCAAAAGCTCCAAGTATCTCCATATATCTACAAACGTTCTTGGACCTGTAAATACACCAAAACATAGCCTAGACACATAATAGACCCTAAATAGAGTGTATAACATGGCCAAAAAATGGTAATAAATATTCTATATCAAACTTTCTGTCCAATAACCATTGATCGATACTCGGTCTTAGCCGTCGATCGATGGTAGACTCCTCTTTTCGCATACAAGAGTTGGAACGAGAGAGGGTTGTATTTGTGATTAAGGTCCTTGCATATTCATAATTCCATGCATCTTATGCACTATAATTCACTTTCCTGAAATCCTAGATCTATTTTTCCATATTTAAATCAATTAACTTAATTTAGATAATTTCCTTTCCGGATTAGAACCTACAATAAACCTCTTATTCATAGTTTGCCTAGCTTAATAATTAAAACACAAAAATCTATTGTGTGCCCTCGCTCTCTGTGGATTTGATCCCTAAGTACTACAATTAGACCTCTATTGGCAAGAGTAGTTTGTAGGGTTAATTTGATAGATTGCTTGTTTTAAAATAAACCATAACCCGCACGCTGTCATATGTCTTGCAACAATACTAACACAGTTGGTGTCCTCTGGTGTGTACTAATTATCGGCATCATACTCACTTACATTGAACTTGCTAACCTAGCACATATTCACCTTGGGATTTGATACATGTTCAATGTCTGCTAGATACCGTGTGGAGATGTTAATTGTAGTTGAAACTGGTGAAGGTTTGTTTGTTTTGATGGGGTAATGACGAAGCTGCACAACATGAGGGAATTTTAAGCTGGCCATCTTTGGGTATGTCTTTCATCAACTGTCATTACTTCTTTGATCTTGCTATTTATTCATGCAGTCACATTGAACCATTACACACTCAGGCTTGTAATGGTGTCAACCCGGAGGAAACTCAGGCCTCCCTTTGTCACAGACATGGAAGGTAAGACCAACACAGTCCAGGTGAGGGTTAATTCATACAATTTCACGGCCAATCATCAAAACTTTACAATCTCACGCATCCTCAGTGAGCGTGACAGTCTGCCACACCCTGCACTCGTTGATAATGTAAGCTTTATGTATTTACCAGTTACGTAGTTGATTTGCATGAATATATATATGACTTTGTTTGGTTTTATTAGGGAGGCGACGATGACGATGGAGATGACACCCAGGTGCCATATCAGTGGCTGCTATAGTGGAAACTGGTGGTAATAGCCAGGCTCAGGGAGCAGCGGACATGATGAAGAAAGCACGCAAGTCAGAGTTGAAGAGGATTGGAGTTGAAGATACAGTTTTCCCGCTTTCAATAATACTTAAGTTGTTTTCTCTGGTTTTTTTCTTGCTTATTTTTTTTTTTGGGTTTGCTTTACCAACAAGTATGACTGGTAAACTTTAGTACTTCTATATTTGGTTCTTAATTATCAATTATAAAAACTATCTTACTCCGGAAATGTTTAGTACTATCAGCTTTTTGTCCATGAGCTGGTGAATCAAGTTTCTGAAATGCTATTTACCAAAAAGAATGAAGTCACATTTAATATGACTGCTTTTAAACCACTTCTGTTCGACATTTGACAAGAAAATAATCCACTTATTTATAGTGGCCTGCTCATACATCTGTAGTTGTAACATTATATATTTCAATCATTTGTCAAATTTACTTTTATTTACGACCTGTAAACTCTTATTTTTCAGACGACCAAAGCCCAAGCACATGTAAATATGAAGATCGTTCGTTTGCAACTTTTTTTATAATAATAGAATTACGCTTAGTAACAATTTTATTCAATATGAGTGTCTGGACTATATCATATTATAAGATGGAATGTAGGCGTCACCTTAAAACCCCACATACTGTCTGCATATACGTAATAATTAAAGAAGCTAAACACATGACTTCACATATTTAAGGCTTGAATCCTACGTCACCTGATCAGACGGTACACTAACTACCATACCTTGGTTTTAGTATTTTTTTTATTTTTATTTTTTACTGATCAAAAGCTGTTTTATTACTCAAACTAAATGTGATTTTGGTAACCAGACCGAAATAGAACAACTAATAAAATGGAGAGATCTATGAAAAGATCTAACAAACTTAGCTAAAGAATCTAAAATATAATTTTGCGATCTTGGAACATAGGTAATCTTAAATTCCGGGAAGCAGATCTTTAGAGTCTCTATCTTCTCCAGCTCTATTGCAAATCCTGGCCAATCTTGGGGTTCCTTGAGCATGTTGATTAAATTCTTGCGGTCCGTGCTAAAACTCTGGCATGTCGAATGCTGAAGAATATTCTCCATCGCCCAGCCTGCTTCCAACTCAGAATACAGGGTGGATTCTCTGCAATTGCAATTCCGTGTACCTAATCCATAAGCTTAACATTTCCCATCCATCCATCCATACCCATCCACATCCACATCCACATCCACTAAATTGTGTTGTAGGTTCCATGATCCATCTATCATGCATATATTCCTCAAGCTTAAGACTTGATGTTCCTCAGTACTATGACCTTGTGGGGCTGATGGTACTTTCTCATTAATTTTGAACCATGCTTGACCCTCACTTTCAGCATAGTGAACTAGTTCCAAGGGGTCTCTGTCTATTCCCCTAAAGAGATTATTGTTTATGGCCTTCCAGATGTACCAGATTATCCACAGATAAGGATCCATGTCTAATTCTGGTTCAACAATGTTGTTTTTCCTCCAGAAGAGGTAATCCATATTAGCATAAATTCTCGGAAGAGGGAAGATGTTCTGACTTGTTGGTGTCGCTGATAAGCACTAAGCTTGGAGAGCTGGCGTGCATTCAAAAATTGCATAGGTAACAGACTCTTCAGGTTCTCTACAACGTGGACAATAGTTATCACATCTCATGTTACGCCTTACCAGGTTCTTTGTAACCGCCGCATGACCGGTTATCAGTTGCCATATAAGATGACATATCTTTTTAGGAGCTCTTATCCTCCAAGCAAAGGCTTGTAGCTTCGTAATACTAGGTTCCATTATCTCCTTTTCCTGCTCATCCTTCAATAAGTTTCGAGCAACCCAATACCCTGATTTGACTGTGTACTGGTCATTTTGGTATAGATCCAACAGAAGGTATCTCGACGATGAGTCGTACTTATGGCCAGACTCATTATATAAGGTATATCATCAGGGTCGACATAATCCTCAAGAAGCCCGACACTCCACACATTTAAGTTCCGATTAATCAGATCACTTACTCTCATATTTGGGTTTAAGATTGGAGCCGCAGGTCTAGCTGGCCTAGCTGGTGAAGTGGGAATCCAAATATCCTCCCACACTTTGACCTCATATCCTAAATGTATCTTATGTTTGATTCCCAATAAAAGTAGCTTCCGAGCTGTTGAAATGCTGTTCCACATATATGATGGGCTGCTTATTGAGATATTTCGCAAAAAGGCGAACTCATTATGATTATCGTCCTTTTAGCACCTTACCACCAACGAGTCGGGGTGCTGTACTAACCTCCATAGTTGTTTTGCTAGTAGAGAAAGCCTTGGTTTTAGTACATGTAACACAGATAGTGCTTATTGTGCATATATATATAAGACCAAGGATGCTCACGTTCTTTGTCAATTGGTATATCTCAATGTTCGTTTCGGCTACGATATACTGATATTAACTTGCATAATACCTGCCTTACAATGCATGTAGCATCCATCACTTCAATTGAAGTCAGCACACACTGTAACTTCTGTCACCATATTCATATAAATTTTCTTCATATTGTAACTTTTCACATTCTGAACAAGCACAATGTAACCGCCGTTTATATACACCATGATAAGACCATATCTGTCCTCTTGGTTTCCTTCAATGTTTTTATAAAACCTTACGATTGATCACAACCAAAACAAGGAGAAGATTATCTTCCAAGAAACTACGGTGAAGGACAAAACTAAACAATCATCTAACGATCACGACATGGCCAATGTCTCAAATACAGGTTTGCAGACCTATGAAACTTATAACAAACATCACTTTCAAATTTTATTACTACAGTTGTCTTTGCGTTCATCTGATATAGTGTGTCTTGAACCTCCTCACAATGATATTTCCACAGATGATGCTTCACAGATAGCTCGACATACAAGAATGCGCATACGAACATCAACACCAAGACAGACATACTCAAGAGGTTAGGACAATGAAATTCGAAGAAATTTTGATATACCCGTAGTAAGTCCTTAAAACCTAACTCACCATATATTAACACAAGCTTCAAAAAATTTATCCTTAGCTAACACAGATCAATTCAAGAACGCGGACGAGGCAGGCCGTTTATACATTCAGTTACATCACACACATACTAAATATCCATTAACTTAAAGGATGTCTGTATTAACTACCATATTTGTCTGTTTCCAGATGGATGCTCATCCTCTAGCGCTAACGCTGATATGGATCACCGTGCATGGCATCTGAAAGATACCTCAGCATATCTGGATCACCAGCAAGCATTAATCATGAGGGAAAAACAGACGCATGTACACTAAAGTTATTTTTATTGATTCAATGGTTTACGCTAGACAACCTGTTTTAATAACCACAACAATGCAGGCTCTGCTAAGAAAGAAAGATTTATAAGGAAGGCACTTTGCGTACGTAAAAGGCAATTGCAACACACTAAATCTTCCAATAAAAAAGCTAATGATGGTGCTTCACTGATTGTATAAAAAATAAAGAGAAAACTAAAGTAACACTTATTAGCTCTAAAAACGTCCAATACTCTGCCTCTCAATATATTACAATCAGGTAAAAATAAAGTTGAGCCTAATGAAAAACAGGAGATAGTATAGTGTCCATCATGTCAAGCTTTACTATGGGCTGTTGAAGCTTTGGGTCGACACAATAACCGGGAAAAGATACAGTTCAGCCTCTGTTGTCAACAGGGCCGTGTGAGGCCACCACCAGTGCGAGAAGCACCGGCTCCCCTCAAAGAACTTCTTCAAAGTAATACATTTCATCCCCACATCAGATTTGCTGACAGTCTTCTAGCGTTCACATCCATGGGTACTCATGTGGATCATAGTGTCACTGATACAGCAGGACTATTTACATACCGTATCGATGGTCAAAATATTCACAGGATCGGGGCTCTACTTCCTGATGATGGTGTTCCTCGAGAGTACTTGTACTTATATATTTTTGACACTGAGAATGAGCTGGAGAACAGAAAGAATGTGTTCACTCAAGGTTCCACCTCCTTGGGACTTGATGACTGGTACGTCCTTGGTAAGCTTTACCGCTTGGATCACTTGGACGGTATGGATCTTAGGTTGACCTAAGAGGCTACTAGCACTCATTGGTCGATGCATCTTCTCTTCCTAGTTGTGGAAAGACTCCAAAGATGTTTCGCAACTCTTTAGACACAGGACAATCCTGGGTAGTGTCTGAGATGTATCACGATAGATCATTCTATCTTTTGTGAAAGATCAATGTTCTTAGGATGAACAGATAAAACACTGGAACAAGACAAGCAATTGCTTAAGGTTTCTTTTATAAAAGTTCTTTGTCAAAGCATAACCGGCTACAAGCTTATAAAGGAAAAGAAAGCGTCGACCTAAATCTACTGAAAACCCAAACCTAACCAGAATGGTTTGCTTCTATCTTAATCCTAATAGAAATTGAGCATAATCCTACCCAAAGTTGGCTTAAATCAATTACACAAGGAAAACACATTAAACCAATAGACTAATTTATCTTCTCTCTCGACCTTATCCTCTTCCTTTTGCTTCATGAGATTGGCTAAGTGTTAAATAGCCTCCTGATGGGCTTTGGCTCTGGCTGTTGGCCCAATCCAAAATCTAATGGGTTTCTGTTGTTGATCGTTTGGCCCCTTTTTGGTCGAATGGGCCTTAACTCGTCCATCTTCTTGTCCGGACCGTTCCAAGTCATTAAGGCATTGTTCTCCGTGCTTTCCAGGACCAAAAGTTCGAAGAAAGTGATCTTCATAGCTTCAGCTGAGATCAGGTTCGTTGGTGTCCATCTTTGGCATGTTGATCGTCCATTCGGATTCGCCTCTATCACCTGGTACAAGTTTAATATACTCATCCTCCTCTGATCCATCCAATTTAGTCTCAGTCTCACCTTCTGAACTCTCCACTAGCTGCTCTTCAGTCAGTTGCTTGAATCAGGGGCAGAAAAGGAGAAGATAAGGAAGACTTCCGCGGAAAGATAAATTTGAATCGGGGGAAGAAAGGGAAAGACTACCGAGATTGAAGACCAATATAAACAAAGAAAGGGAGAGGGACGCAAACACACGAAAATCTCTGCAACTTAGAGCTTAGAAATATTTTTAGCAATTTGTTTTTGTCATTGAGCTGCGACTCAAACTAGGTTTAGGGTTTAGGTTCTAAAACTAGGAATACGCCGACAACTTTTGTGGCAGAAGCTCTTAAAACCTAATGTATCATTGCAGCGTCCTTACGCAACGACGATTCAATAAGATCTTTCTTTTACTCGCAATTCATATTTGATTTTGTTTACATTTTGTTATTCATAATTTCATCACTTGTCGTAGGCTCAGCAGAAATCTGTGACCTAAAGGAAAGTTAGAGCTTCTTAGCTTTCCTTCAATTACGGAAATTGATAGTGCAAATTTGGGGGGGGGGGTAACACATCAATCTAACTCGCACCGCAAAACGCTTGGTCAAATATGTCTACGGACATTCCAGACAATCAACCACCTCGCAACGGCAACGTTGTCGACGACAACTCCATCAATGAAAACGTTCAAAGCATTCTGGCAGCGAACATCTCTGCAGTCAACGCAAACGCAAACACCACAGCGTTCAAAGAGATTAAAAAGATGTTAGTGAGTCTCGAAAAGAATTCGGTCAAACAAGATAAGTTCATAAGTTCTCCCGCTTAACAGGCTGAAACCCTAATAGCGAGAACCAAGGGCGTTCTTCCACGTATAACTACCAAGACTCGACTTCATAACTCTGCACGATAGTCAACAAACACGCATAATGTTTTGTCTGATCGAAATCTAGATGAAGCAAACCCTGACACAACCTGGTGAAACGCGGAAAACACTCATTCTCTCGAGCAAGAAACATGGGCTGACAAAGTCGAGCGGGTAAACTTGGAAACCAGCGATCAGTACGTCCCTTTGGACGATGACGCTGACGTGCAACCAAGGAGGAAAAGGAGCCACACGAATCGGGAAAACTCTCCGTTCAGTATACCCATGACTGAAGAAGAAGAAAACATCTTCTGGGTAGAGTAGGAAAGATTAGCCGAAGAGCAGGCTTGAGTCACTCGCAACAAACACCTACAAACTCGGGAAACTGCTGGCAGTGACCCATGTGAAATGCGCGATCTCCGCCATTATATCACATAAACAGCCGCAGAGGTAAAAGAGGTGAATTCTCAAATTTACCATGCCACCAGTGCTGCACCCGGGATCGACAGACTCCTTGATGAAGCTCATAAAACACATTTCACTGCTCGTATTACTAAAATAAGAGTTTTGGATCCAAGAAAGATCAAAATCCCTTTGTACGATGGAACAAGCGAGCCAAAATTGCATTTTCAGAGCTTCTAGATCGAAATGGGTAGGGCCAAAATCAGGGACAGCGAAAGGACGCCGGATACTGTCGCCTCTTCGTCGAGCATCTCCAGGGAGCAGCACTCGGATGTTTCCCTTGCCTAAAGCAGAACTCCATTGGAAGCTTCCACAAACTCGCTTCGGAATTCTTAAAACAATACTCGATGTTCACGAAAAGGGAAAACTTTGACATCGATCTTTGGAGCATGTCCTAAAAGGAAGACAAACCTCTCTGTGACTACAAGAACCGGTTTAAAATTGTCATGTCTAGAGTCGACGGAATTAGCGACAAGGTGGCTATCGATGTGCTCAGGAAGACTCTCTAGTAAAATCAAAATTCAGAAAGTGGATAACTCTTAAAAAACCACGTACAATCCAGGATGCTCTTCATAAAGAAACAGACTACATCATCATCAAAGAAGAGATGACATTCCTTTTGCAGAAACATAAAAAAACGAGTACATCCACGAAAGACGCAGCATTAGAGCATAAGCTGAAAAGGAAAACCTCTCATAACGACAAATATGTCCATCGCGAGGGGAAGACGTCCAGAGAACGCACAATTATGTCATCCACTCCACGTCGGAACAAGGAAGAATGTCAGGAAACACATGTACCCGAAACTCGACCTACGATGAAACGGCATTCTGCGAGTTTCACCAAACCAGGGGCCACTCCCCCAATGAACTGCAAAGTTCTCGACGAGGCTAACAGCAAAACTGCTCGCAAGAGAAATTGCAGAGATAACCGGCCTAAAAGACCTCATCCGAGATACTGTCCGCCAAATGACGATAAAATTTCGCCAGCAGAAAACGTTCCTCAAGGAAATCGGTCGGGCGAAAAAAGAAAACGCGGAAGAAGGGCAGACGACAAAGGTAACGACAATAATCATTGTAGGTAAACATGATCATCAGAGGATCACAATACTGCCACGATACCATCTCGTCGATAAAAGATTATCAATAGAAAGTCGAGACACACGCATATCATTTCCATCCTCGAGACTTCTTGAACGATACCACCACTTTCAAGCAATACGAGACCGTCGAAATCGACAAACCACACTGTGATCCACTCGTAATAGATCTCGTGATAAAAGATCTCGAGATCTCTAGAGTTCTAGTAGACACGGGAAGCACCATTGATGTTATCTTCGGCGACATGCTCAGAAGGATGAACGACGATCTATCCGAAGTCACACCAACGCGAAGACCACAGGATTTTTTCCGGCACAACATCAATGACTCCCGGATCGATCAAAATCCCGGTCATGGCCAAAGAATTCATAAGGATTGTCAACTTCACGCTCGTCGACCACCCATCCATCTATAACGTGATCATGGGAACGCCTTGGATAAACTCCATGAAGGCAGTCACGTCAACCTATTACTTGGGCATCAAATTTCCGACTCTGAACATAACCGCGACAATATGAGGATGCCAAAAGAAGTCGAGACTCTTCTTCCTGGTCGAACAAAAGCTGAGGCAGATCATGACGATGTCTATGGTTAAACCCAAATTCTCAAAGATAACTCATTCCCCCCACTGAAAACGCTTCTGAAAAAGACAATCCAGAATCGTCCACTCGACCAACGACTTCAGACAAAGAAAAACACAAACAAGCTTCTGAGCCCAATGTCCCAACCCAACCGGAGGAGATAAACATGGAAGAAGTCACCGATCCTGAAACATTCACTGTGGCTAAGGCAATCGACGCAGCAACAACCGTTGAGTAAAAACACTCGCGGCACAAACTGAACTACGAGACAGCTTGATCTCTGAAGGGGTACATAGGCAACTCGTCGCAGGACGAGTTCAGCTGTCCCCCTCTCTCAAAAAGGGGGGGGAGTGGGTATGTATCCTCGTATACTCCCACATTTTAAAACATGTGCTTATGTACTCGATAATTTTAAAAAACTTTTACGATAATAAGAAAAAAGCAGTATGACTCCAAAAACTCTCGCAAATCTCTTTTATTGTTTGAAACATTTGATCTCACAAACAACCAACTCATCAAAACTACGAATTGTTCCTAAAGCATCCTTCAGACAACATATAAGTCGTCACGACAACAACCAAATATCTTCGAAACTCGCAAAACGTTTCGAAAAAACAAAACACCAAGGAAACTTCCAAATGGAAAAACACCTCTCAACGAACTACTACGCAAATAGCTTTCGGACATAGAAAAATGACCTATGAACCAAAAAACTAAACCCCAATCTCAACTTAACATCACCTTACGCAGAAAAAATATTTTCAGAAAAAAGCGAGACATCGCGAGAAAACCTTCGAAAATATAGATCCAAACTCTAAAAAGTCCGTCCACGACTATAAATAGACAACTAAATCATAAGAGCATATGCT
>CAJHQP010012951.1:0-10564 GCA_905132765.1 Moricandia arvensis | reverse complement strand
GAAGTTTCAGACTTAAGAACAGGCGACATACGATTGATCGAGCTCTCAGCTAACTTGTAGCCCAAGTCTCATCACAAGGCTCAACCGTATAAGCAGAGAGCACAAGGAAACGAGTATTCGTAAGTTCATACACCATGCGGAGTTTGTAGTTCTCTTATTGATTAACAGTCCTTAGTACCTTAGAAGATAAATAATCACTCGTATTAGACATGTTTGTCGACTTGTGGCCAAATTCTTCCCAAGAGCTCTTCAGCACGTTTCTCTGGTTTGCATAACCTTGCCACACCGGAGCTGATAAAAGCTGCCACGGACTGCAGGATGACCACTAGCACTGAAGCCAAGCTTAGCTCGGTCTCGCATTGACTCGAGACCAAACCCACCAGAACCAAACGCAGCAAACACCCACACAAAAAGATTAGACCACCGTTGAGCTAGTCCAGAAGTGTTGGTTAGAGGCTTAGTAATCATGCACAACTAAACTCTTGTCTTGAATGTAGTGTGTAGCTGCGTGCTCTGCCAGGGCCGGTACAGGCGAGAAAGTTTCCGATAGTATATTATTCATCGTCTGGGACTTGGGGAATGGCAGGTTCGCAGTCTTTGAGACACTGAGACTGACCAGTACCTTAATGGCTGCGCCCAGAATGACATACATCGTATATCAACTCCCCTCTTGAGCTTGAGGATAACCACTGAGACGTATGAAGAATGGAATCAGACATCTTGATGTCAAAGCGGGGTTGAGTTACCCTAGAAGAGATCCCTGAAGGCAGGCTGTTTAAACAGAAAAGATAACTCTCCGGACTCCCGCGAGTCCCGGACTCCCTAACGTCCGCGTCAAACCGCCACGGTCCAAACAAGTCTTGTGTTGGTTTTGGACAGCAGCAGCCCATAAGCTTGGACTATGTAACGGCATACTTCGTGAAGTGTCTACACCGTGCTATCCAGTGACTCTATTGATTCGTTAAAGTCGCGCATTGAACAGGGCCAAACATGAGGCAATCTTCTCCGGATTGAGCTAGCTAGTTCAATCTCTGTATCTCGCTGATTTAACTGGAGTTACCACACGGAGCTCATATCGCTAAAGAGTTAACACCACGTAGCGTCGTTAACTGAGCATAGGTATATGACTGATCATTGACTAAAGCTTCACTCATAGCATTGTGCCTTAGATGATGAAAAGAATGCCCCTGTTCACATGGGGAATACGCTATCGAATTAGCACACTCACATTCTTCTTAGTCGATTGCGTGGAGCAGCTTTACAAAGGATTTATCATCGAGTCTGAATATCTACTAAGACCAGTACCTTAAACAGAAGTAAGATACAGCGATAGCACAGATCCACTAATGAAGCGTATGAGCGCGCATGCCACGTTGGTCCCAAGACGAAACGCTTTGTAAGTACTTTCTGAGACAAAACTTACTTGCCAAGTTGCAAGGGATTATGGAGCAAATAGCAAAGCCGAGTCATAAAGTGACGCGCGCCATTAGGTTGCCAAACACCGTCCATACTTGTTACTATAAGAAAGCCTACTCATCATGAACAAAGCTACACATACGTCAAAGACACAGTTTGTTACCTACACTTCACATTTAAACAATTCAGTATCAAACATAAAAACTACACTGTAAACTAAAGTAGGCAGAGACATTGTATCATCAGTTATTAGATCAAAATGGGATTGAATACCAGCTCCCAGAGATGAAGAAGATGGAGAGGATGAGGAGGACCTGGCAGAATCATAAATCCGAGGAATTGATCTCCGAAGACTGAAGTTAATGGAGGGAAGAGAAGCAGACAGATAATCCGGCCACTGAAGAATGTAAGCAAGGTAAGAAACAGAGAGGCAGTACTTGGATCGAAGAAAAGAGAGTGACATTGTTTTTAGTATCAGTTAATCTGAGTTAACAGAAGATAAGACCGTTAATTATTAGTTTATTATGGTTTAGGACTTTCGTCCACCATCTTATGAATAACGAGACATTTCATTTGCTTCCCACTTGAAGTACTCATAGCTATGTATCATAGAATATACATACATTACAGTCACTCACACTCCACAACGTTTACAGAAAAGAGAAGTTTGATGCAAATAAACTGACAGAGAGGAAGCAAAAATAACAGGAGAGTAACATGTCTGAAACACGTGCGTGTGTTGGTCTCATAGTTTTCAACAGTGTACTATCACAGACACAAAACAGTAGCAAAACAAGAGTAAGACTCTACTGAAATACAGATTCGTTTTGATGGTTTACTGGAAACCAATTCTCCTCCACTTGATTGCCTCAGAAAACGTCATCATGCATTTTCACCTTTGATATGTTGCTTCCTTCCTCCAGCAGCAAACATGAACGGGCAAAGGTACCAATTATCTCATAACCTTGGTTAATTGTTCTTTCTCTATCTTCATTTTCACTTATGAATCGAATCCTTCCATATCCAGTAGTCTATCAACTTCTCTTTCTCTGTTAAATAATCTTCAGGAAAAAGAGAGCAATATAGGAAGCATGAGCAATCAAATTATAACAAATTTTTCAAGAATTCACTAGTGATTTGACACATGAGCAAAAATTACTAAACTGACTTCTTTATTAATATACAGGATGATTCGAATGAGAACTAAGACAGACTTGATAGAACTAAAGATCAATTTTGAATCAACACAAGTTAAATCATAACAGAGAGATCAATAATAATCTGCCTCTTGACAAACCCCATATGAATTATTATACGTTTGAGATCAGGTGACAGAACAAGAGGGACAGTAAAAATCAAAGACAGAGAGAGACAGAGGAGACATCATCACAAGTATTCACAACCAACGACACATGCGAATATCACAAAATGAATTACGAAATGGGTTTTGTATTTGCTGGGCATAGTTTCGTTTTTTTTTTACAATCCCTTTTCCCGAAAAATGTATAAATCAACCTCATCCGTTTCAAGCTCATTGGTGTGATGTGCTCACTGATGTGATGTGCTCTGCCTATGTTGAAGAGTATCTACTGGGGTGCTCTGCCTTTTCCATGCATGAGAGAAATCTCTGTAGAGTATCACTGCCTCTCTCTCTCTCTCTCTCTCTCTTTTTCTTCGAGTTATTTATTCCCATCTCCTATTTGTACTTATTGAACCTTTTGTTTTCTGCTTTATTTAAATCTTTACTTACTCGTAACACAACATGAGACCTGACAAAAGCTGTGTTTCAATGCTTATGTTTTTTCTGTATATCCTTTTCTTTTACCACTGTTTGGATTGTTATGTGTTTCCATTTTAAAAAAAAAATGGAATTTTCCTCCAGCAAATGCCTAAACTCAATTCGTAAATTCATTCAGATTTTGTGATGATAATTCAAATGTTCCTGGGTAAGAGTGATGCAGTCTCCCTCTCTCTGTTTTCGATTTTTGATTATGCATTATAGGGTTTGTCAAGAAGCTGGTTGTAATGCTCTTTGCTCGCGAATTTAACTTGTGTTAGATTGAAAATTTGTTCCTTGTCTCTATCAGTTGCTTACGGGTATTGATTGCATATATTTTCTTTCTCACTTCATGAGATTGGCAAGTTTTTTCTCCCTTGGGCCCCTATTTATAGAAATTGTCTCTTTTTCAACCAAAATGATAGAGACTCCTTGCTTTTTTTTTTTCTTCTTTCTGTCCCGACGACTTGACTTTATTTGCAAACTGTAAATTAAGCTTCCTTGGTTGCATTTTGGTATTCTCTCTTTGTTTTGTGTCAAGTCAAGTGCAGGATGGGTGGTTGCTTCTCTTTCCAACTATCATGCGATCAAGTGTTGAACCGTGCTTGTAGCTGCCTTTGCGGAGAATGCAATCATATTCATAACCTGAGAAGAATTTGGTGAGTTTGGAGAAATCCATGAGAGTTCTCAAGGCAAGGCGAGATGATGTGTTGAGAAGGGTGCAACGGGAAGAAGCCAAAGGTCAACAAGGTTAAGCGAAGTTCAGGTATGGCTTACGAGTTACGAGTGTTCAGACCATTGAAACCCAATTTGATGATCTAAATATAACTAGAACAATGGAACTCCAAAGGTTGTGTCTTTTTTGGTGTTTGTTCCAAAAACTTAAAATCTAGCTTCCGTTACGGGAAAAGGGTTTATCAGATGTTGAAAGAGGTTGAGATCAATCTCAAATCTAATGGAGTTTTTGAAGTTGTTGCGGCTGAAAAGCCAGCTATGAGATGTGTGCTGGAGGAAAGGCCTCTACAACCGGTTATTGTTGGTCAAGAAACAATGTTGGAAAGGGCGTGGAAGCGCCTCATGGATGATGAGACTGGAATTATGGGCCTCTATGGAATGGGCGGAGTAGGAAAAACAAACTCTTCTCAAACAGATCAACAACAAGTTTTGTGAGGTAAACTATGGCGTCGAGATTGTCATTTGGGTTGTGGTGTCCAGTGATCTAAGGGTGGAGAAGATTCAAGATGATATCGCTGAGAAGTTAGGCCTTCGCGGAGAGGAGTGGGACCGTAAAGAGAAAAGACATAAGGTCACTGATATACACGCTCGTATGAAGAATAAGAAATTTGTCTTGTTATTGGATGATATTTGGAGGAAAGTGGATTTAGCAGAAATTGGAGTCCCATTTCCGACAAGGGAAAACGGATGCAAAGTAGTATTCACCACTCGTTCCAGGGAAGTATGTGGTTACATGGGGGTTGATGATCCAGTGGAAGTCCAGTGTCTATCTGATAATGAAGCTTGGGAATTGTTCGAGAAAAAAGTCGGACTACTCACGTTAAAAAGCCACCCACACATTCCTGAACAAGCAAGAAAAGTTGCTGAAAAATGTCGTGGCCTACCGTTAGCTCTCAATGTCATTGGCGAGACCATGTCATTCAAGAGGACAATACAAGAATGGGATCATGCGGTTCAGGTTTTGAATTCGTATGCTGCAGATTTTTCTGGCATGGATGACCAAATCCTTCATATTCTCAAGTATAGCTATGACAACTTGAAGGGTGACCACATCAAGTCATGCTTCCAATATTGCTCTCTTTTTCCTGAAGATTATTTGATAGAAAAGGAGAAGTTGATAGACTACTGGATATGTGAGGGATTCATAATTGAAAACGAAGATAGAGAAAGAACAGTTTACCAAGGTTATGAGATAATTGGTACCCTTGTCCGTTCATGTTTGCTGCTGGAGGAAGGAAGCAACAAATCAGATAAGGTGAAAATGCATGATGTGGTTCGTGAGATGGCTCTATGGATATCATCTGATCTTGGAAGAAACAGAGAAAAGTGTTTGGTGCGAGCCGGTGTTGGGTTAAGTGAGGTACCAAAAGTCAAGGATTGGAGTGATGTGGAAAGGATGTCACTGATGGATAATAAGATTGCAAATATATCTGGTAGTCCCGAATGTCCAAAACTAACAACTCTAATCCTCCAAAAAAATAGCGCACATATCTCAGGTGAATTCTTTATGTGCATGCCAAAACTAGTTGTTTTGGATCTATCTCAGAACTTGCGTCTTAATGGATTGCCGGAGGAAATATCAGAGTTAGTCTCCTTAAGGTATCTTGATTTGTCAAGAACAAAGATCGTGGAACTACCTGTTTGTCTCTGGAAATTGAAAAAGCTAATACATTTGTATCTAGAGAATATGCAGAATCTGCAGAGTATCGATGGAATATCTAAATTGTCGATTTTAAGAACATTAAAATTACTAGGTTGCAATAAACTTAGGTTTGACAAAAGCTGGAGGGAGTTGCTTCTCTTGAAACATTTAGAAGTTCTAACCATTGAAATCAAGTCAGAAATGGGTTTGGAAAAGCTGTTTTTCTCACACATGGGGAGATGTGTTCAAAAGGTCATTATCCAAACCATTAGATATGAAGGTTATGTATTAGCGCCTCGTCCGTCTATTGTCCGTAGCCTGAAAGGTCCATGGTTCCCAAATCTCTCCTATGTGGTTATAAAAGGGTTTAGTGGTTTAAAGGATTTGACGTGGTTGTTGTTCGCTTCCAAACCTTGTGCATCTAAGTCTGGCGAACTTAAGGCAACTAGAAAAAGTTGTGAGCAAAGAGAAAGCTGATGAGATGGAGGTACAAGGTATGATTCCTTTTGGAAAACTAGAAACTCTAGTGATGGTTGACTTGCCTGCGATGAAGAGCATCTACTGGACTCCCCTGCCATTTCTATGTCTGAGGGAAATGACCATAGAACAATGTCCGTCACTAGCAAAGCTTCCGCTCGACTCCAAAAGCGTAGCTGAAGTTGAAAAGTTTATCATAAAATACAAATCGAGATACTGGATAGAAAAGGTTGAATGGGGAGGATGAAGCCACGAGAGGCCGTTTCCTGCCTTCACGCAGATTGGTATATCTCCTCTCCTCTCTCCCTTCACTATCTCATTACCAATTATTTTATTTCCAATCTGAAACCTTTTCTTCTTTGATTGGGTTCAGGATGACGTTTTTTTAGGCAATTAAGTGAGGAGAATTGGTTTCCAGTAAACCATCAAACCGAATCTGTACGTTTCAGTAGAGTCTTACTCTTCTTTTGCTACTGTTTTGTGTCTGTGATAGTACACTGTTGAAAACTATGAGACCAACACACGCACGTGTTTCAGACATGTTACTCTCCTGTTATTTTTGCTTCCTCTCTGTCAGTTGATTTGCATCAAACTTCTCTTTTCTGTAAACGTTGTGGAGTGTGAGTGTGTGTGTGTGTGTGTTCATTGTAATGTATGTATAATCTATGATACATAGCTATGAATACTTCAAGTGGGAAGCAAATGAAATGTTCTCGTTATTCATAAGATGGTGGGCGAAAGTCCTAACCATAATAAACTAATAATTAACGGTCTTTTTTTAATATATAATTAACGGTCTTATCTTCTGTTAATTCAGATTAACTGATACTAAAAACAATGCCACTCTCTTTTCTTCGATCCAAGTACTGCCTCTCTGTTTCTTAGCTTGCTTATATTTTGGCCAACATTCAATATATATATATAGATATATATATATATATATCTATATATATATATATATATATAAATCTGAAGATAATTATTATATCACATAGTTGAATTTTATATTTGTAATTATGTGTAAAATTGTAAATTAATAATAGAAGAATTGGATATTAAAGAGGTTGATAGGGAAGTAACCAGAGATCAATAATGTATATGACTGAGACAGGATAAGTTTATGTTCATCCTCTTCTTTGTCTTCGTGCTACTTATCATCTGGTTCACACCACACATAAGTTTATGGATGCAGATGTCTAATCCAGAAGTTTCAGACTTAAGAACACGACAACGATTGATTCAGTTCAGATAACTTGTAGGCCAAGTCTCACACAAGGAACCGTATTGAGCAAGACACAAGGAAACAAAAAAAAGAAGATAAGGTTCATTAACATGGAGTTTAGTTCTCTTATTGATTTAAGATCCTTAGTAACGAAGATAAAAACATCGTTTTAGACATTTGGATGTGGCCAAATCTTCCTAAAGAGCTCTTCAGCACGTTTCTCTTGGTTTGCATAACCTTCCACACCAGCTGATAAAAGCTGCACGGATGCAGGGACCATAGCTAAAGCCAAGCTTAGCTGGTCCCATTTGATCAGCTAACCCAGAACCAAAACAAACAAACAAAAAGGATTAGACATTGGTTGAGCTAACCAGAAGTGTTGGTTAGGTTTAGTAATCAGAACTAACCTCTTTGTCTTGAAGTTGTAGCGGTATCAGGAGAAAGTTGTTGGGAATGGCAGGTGGGTCTTTGAGAGATTGCAGTACCTTTAATGGCGCAATGGCATAATCAACCCTGAGATGGAGGATAACACTGAGAGTTGGAATGGAATCAGAATCTTGATGGTCAAAGTGGGGGTTTAGTTTACCCTAGAAGAACTGAACAAGTCTTGTTTGCTTTGGACAGCAGCTGCCATAAGCTTGGACTTGTAACTATACTTGTGCATGTATAGTTATATGATCTTTTGAACAAGGTCAAACTAGGATCTTCTCCGGATTTTATAGCAGTTTCAATCTCTGTATCTCCTGAATGGTTACGAATCCAGTCCTAAAGAGTTTAAGATGTTAACTTTGTCATTTGGATCATTGAACTTACTCAGCATCTCTTGAGAAAAGCTGATGTTGAAAGCAATACTAGATTGTGGAGAGCAAGAATCAGGTGTACTTAAGACAGAGTATAGGTGATAAGCACGATACTATTAGTATTGAGAGACTGTCAAGACAAAAGCTTTGTTAAGTACTTGCTGAGACAAACTTACTTGCCAAGTTGCAGGGATTTTGAATAGCAACCGGTCATGCAGTACGTCGATTTCATTGTACCTAGAGACATCACATCACATGTCAGAGATTTAAAGATATAGGAACGACTTGCTCTTATTATGTTATAGAAAGTTGGAAACAACCTTACGGATAATGGCGTTTGTGTCATAAGAAAAACATGCATCCACTTCAGTTGAAACTCGACCTGAAACGAGTTTGAAAAGATCAACTCCTAGCCTGACGTTTCTCAACAGTAACTTGACCAAAAAAGCTTCTGACCAGAGAAAAGACTTGGAAGTGGTATAAAAAACAGGTAAGTTCTTAGAAAAATCAACCTTGCAAGAGAGTCGGGACTCAGTGGTGTCAAGCCCTGCGCAGGAAGAATTCGCCAAAGCCATGTAAGGTCATAACAAAGATGCCATATATCTTCCTTTACAAATCAAAAATGTTTAGATGCTTACGCGGAAGATTGTACCGGAGAGACCTCAGATGCCAAGAAGGAGAGCAGAGCCAACAATAGATGCAGTTGGTGGAAGTGGAATAAAAACAAATCCATTAAGGGGCGGGCTCGCCATTTTTGTCAGACGATAAGACCGTTAGTTATTAGTTTATTATGGTTAGGACTTTCACACATAATCTTATGGATAACGAGACATTTCATTCGCTTTCCCACTTAAAAAGTATCACCCCCCGCCCTCTCAGGCCCGAACGAATAATTGATTTTCGGCCTAACAAAGCAAAGGAAAAGATTGAAGTCCGCGAGCCGCCAGTCCATGACCACCTCGGCCTAACTGAATTAGGTCTAGACCGAAATATATCCAAATAAGTCGAATATAAAGAGAGGACAAAGAGGAAGAAGGAGGAGATCCAAAAGAAGTAGACAACTCTAAAAAAAGGCAAGAACAACGGTGGAGACATTCCGACTAATTTCCGATCAGGAGATACTTCTCGTTTATTGTAGTTATACTGGAACCTCTTGTAAAACCACTAAAAAAGTTATAAAACATCTTCTTAAAACTCAGTAAATACAACCTTTTTTTTTACATAATCGCTTAGCCGAAATCTCGACTAAACAATTACAATGAACACTCACACTCACACTTACACTCCAAAACACAACTGCAACATTTGCAGAAAAAATGAAGTTTGATACGAATCAATTGACAGAGAGGAAGCAAAAAAACAAAAAGAAGAGGAGAGTAACATGTCTGAAACACGTATCTGTTGGTCTGATGTTTACAACAGTGCACTATCACAGACAAAACAGTAGCAAAAGCTACTTACACCAACCAAAGAAATTCGGTTTGATGGATACTGGAAGTCAACTTGCCTCACTGGAAGTACCCCGCCACCTAAACCAACCAAAGAAGAAAAGTTTCAAGTTTAGAAATAATATATTTGGAAATGAGATAGTAAAAACGGAGAGAGGAGAGGAGATAATACCAATCTGCGTGAAGGCAGGAAACGGAGTCTCGTGGCTTCGTCCTCCCATTTAACCCCACCTATCCAATTTTTCGATTTGTATTTTATGACAAACTTGTCAACTTCAGCTACGCTTTTCGAATCGAGCGAAAGCTTTCTTAGTTCCCGGCATTGTCCTATGGTCATTTCCCTCAGACATGGAAATGGCAAGGGAGTCCCGTAGATGCTCTTCACCGCAGGCAAGTCAACCATCACTAGAGTTTCTAGTTTTGCAAAAGGAATCATACCTTGTACCTGCAACTCATCAGCTTTCTTCATGCTCACTACTTCTTCTAGTTGCCTTAATTTCGTCAGACTTAGATGTATAAGGTTTGGAGCGAACAACAACCACGTCAAATCAATAAATTGACTACACCTTTCTATAGCCACGGAGGAGAGATTTGGGAAGCATAAACCTTTGACTTTATGAAGAGAAGACCAAAACTTCAGAAATTTTCCTTCCAGAATGTCTTTGATAACTACCTTTTGAACACATCTCCTCCACATGTGTGAGCCAAAAAATTTCTTAAAAACCAATTTTGACCGGATTTCTATCGTTAGAACTTCTAAATGTTCCAAGAGAAGCAACTCCTCCCAGCTTTTTTCATACCCAAGTTTACTGCAACCTAGTAGTGTTAATGTTCTTAAACTCGACAACTGAGATATTCCATCGATACTCAGAAGATCCCTCATACCCTCGAGATACAAATGTATAAGCTTTTTCAACTTCCAGAGACCAACAGGTAGCTGAGAGATCTTTGTTCTTGTCAAATCAAGATACCTTAAGGAGACTAACTCTGATATTTCCTCCGGCAATCCACTAAGACACAAGTTCTGAGATAGATCCAAAATAACTA
>CAJHQP010012950.1:0-10569 GCA_905132765.1 Moricandia arvensis | reverse complement strand
AAACACTAACAAGTCTCAATTCGGGTCTGCCTCGCCTACTCCAGAGATGATAAGTCCTTGTTAAGCCAAAAGAAGGTTCCTCAGCAGTGGGTTCCATGCGTGAAGACAAGGGTAAAGGACCAGCAACACCTACTAGGTCCAGGAATGTCAAGTGCTTCAAGTGTCATGACTTTGGACACTATGCTAATGAGTGCACCAACAAGAAGATCATGATTATTCTCGAGAGTGGAGAAGTAGTATCAGAGGATGAGGATGATCTAGATGATGAGGATGTGGACTACCCTGTCAAAGGAGAGTTTCTAGTCACCAGGAGGACTCTTAATGCTCAGCCACAAGAAAAGGAACATGGACAGAGAGAGAATCTGATTCATACCTAGATGTCTAGTCCTGAACAAAGTGTGTAGCTTGATCATTGATGGAGGGACCTGCACAAATGTGACAAATGAGACACTGGTGAACAAGTTAGGCCTTGCTGTCCGCAATCATCCCTAAGCCTTGCACACTCTAGTGGTTAAGTGAAGAGGGTGAAATGTGTGTGACTAAACAAGTCAAGGTGCCCCTGACCATTGGGAGATACCAGGATGAGATCACTTGCGATGTTCTTCCTATGGAGGCTAGTCACATCTTGCGTGGCCGACCATGGCAGTATGACAAGAGGGCAGTATATGATGGCTACACCAACATACACTCCTTTGTTCACAAGGAAAAACACACCACTCTGGTTCCATTGACTCCACAAGAAGTGCATCAAGATCAGATGCAACTTAAACCGAGAAGAGAAGAAGCTCGGGCCACAGATCAAGCTTCACTTAAGGAGGACACGACCAAGGTAAGTATTCATAACCAATTTGCTTCTTCTAAGGAAATCAAGGAGGCATTGAACACTCAACAACCCATTATTCTGATTGTTTTTAAGGAGTTATTAACCACTGTTGCTAACCATGAGCCAAATATTCCAAAAGAGATTGAGAGTATTTTGCAACAGTATAGGGATGTCTTTCCAATAGATAATCCAATTGGCTTGCCACCCATCAGAGGTATTGAGCATCAAATTGACTTTGTAGCATGAGCCTCACTCCCAATCTGGACAACATACAAGACCAATCCTGTAGAGACTAAGGAGCTCTAGAAACAAGTCAATGAACTCTTGGAGAAGGGCCACATCAGGGAGAGCATGAGCCCTTGTGTTGTACATGTTCTACTGGTTCCGAGAAGGATTTAAGCTTGCGCATGTGTGTGGATTGTAGAGCCAATCAACAACATCACAGTTAAGTACAAACATCCAATCCCTCGCTTAGATGTTATGTTAGATTGAGATACATGGTTCTGTGTCTTTTCTAAAATCGATTTAAAATAGTGGTTACCACCATATTAGAATGAAAGAAGGAGATGAGTGAAAACCTTCCTTTAAGACTAAGTTAGGATTGTATGAGTGGCTTGTTATGCCATTTGGTCTTACTAATGCACTAGAACCTTCATGAGGCTAATGAACCATGTTCTGAGAGCCCTTATAGGTTGACTTGTTGTTGTGTACTTTGATGATATACTGTTTATAGTAAAACCATGAAAGAACATGTTGGGCATTTGAGACAAGTCGTAGATGTGCTTAGGAAAGAGAACTTGTTCTAACTATAAGAAATGTTATTTTGGAACAAATAACCTTGTCTTTTGCAGTTTTTTGTGACATCACAGGGAATACAGGTTGATGAAGATAAGGTGAAGGCTATCAAGGAGTGGCCGACCCCGAAAACCATTGGAGAAGTAAGAAGTTTTCATGGGCTTGCTGGCTTCAACAGGAGGTTTGTGAAAGACTTCAGTACAATTGCTGCCCCACTCACTGAAGTCATCCAGAAAAGTGTTGGATTCACTTGGGGCCAAGCTTAGGAAGATGCTTTACAGCTACTGAAATAGAATTTAACTAGTGCTCCTTTGCTTGTACTCCTTGAATTTCTTAAAACTTTTGAAATAGAGTGTGATGCGTCTGGAGTGGGAATTGGAGCAGTGCTGATGCAAGAGAGGAGGCCTATAGCTTACTTCAGTGAATAGATTATTAAAATCGATTGATGGTACACCTTTAAGTTTCTACTACTTTTTAAGAATAAGTATAGAAAATAAAACTCAAAATAGAACACAATATCAGTAAACCTCCCCCAGACTTAAACAACACTATCACCAGTGTTATACAGTCTGAGATTGGTGAAGAAAATAAATCATAAGAACCAAATTTAACAAACAAAAATGATATACATGCTTGCTGATGGTGACCGTCGATCAACACAGTTAAGTGGCGATCGATCGATACTAGGGTTACTCCGTCGATCGACAGTGATCAAGTGTCGGTCGATGCTCTGTGCAGACTATCTTCCTCGGGTTTTTTCTTTTTTTTTAAAAAAAAATACCTTCAATAATAAAACAAAATCCAAAATTAGACTAATATAATCAAAAACTAATTAAAAACTTACTAAACAGTGGGTTGCCTCCCACTCAGCGCTTGTTTATAGTCTTTAGCTTGACGTTTTGGAGTTCTGATTCAGTTCTGATGAGATTGGGATTTCTCCAAAACAATTTCCAATATCCAATCTTCAGCTTCATCACCTTTTTTTTTGAAAGCCTCCATAGACTCTTTTACTTTGTCTATCATCTCAGCAATAAGGAGTGCTCGAAGCTTTACAAATGGCAGTAAAAAGCATCTGCCGCGCACTCTGTATTTCCTGACACTATCAGAGAAGTGGGGAATCAATGATAATTGTGGACCTTTTTTTATCCTTTTTCTCTTCTTCAACTTCCACCTCTTCTTTCCCCCATACTTGTCTAATCTCGTGGTTCCTCCATCAAAAAGATTACGAAACATTTCAAACTCATCCTGCTCTGATCTGTGATGAGTGTCGATTGACACTCTAGTATTGATGGCGATTGATGTTCCAATGGTGGCGACGATCGATTCACCAATGATGGTTTCGATCGATGCTGTGACAGATGGTCCTTGGTCAACGTGACCTTCATACTTCAATACTCTCTGAGAAACAACTGTATGCTGAAGATCATCAAATACCTCAACCTAGAGATCCATATACACACTTCCATCTAGGGGAATAGGAAATTAACCCTTTAAAACAGCACTGGGAACCACAAACTTCACAGGGTCATGTACCATCCTCGCTCTTTTGTGAAAACCAGAAGCTTCTTCTGTGTAGAGAGGTGGTCGTAGATGTCCAGGGACATCAAGGTGTGAGATCTCAGACTTGTGCATTCTCTCATCGACTGGTTCCAGCTCAACTGTATAACCTGGTTTGTCCAATAATAAGTGTCGATCGATGTCAGCTGTGTAGTGTCGATCGATGCAGTCGGGTGGGTGCAGACCGATGCTAGTTTTTGGTGAAGTTTCCAGATCTATTCTCGAAGTGT
Organism: Moricandia arvensis; assembly: GCA_905132765.1. Lineage (NCBI taxonomy): Eukaryota > Viridiplantae > Streptophyta > Magnoliopsida > Brassicales > Brassicaceae > Moricandia > Moricandia arvensis. Next base: position 7,164 of record CAJHQP010012950.1, on the reverse strand, counting down.
GATGATCGTCATCAACCTTCTGCTCCGAGTTCTGATGCATAGTGGTTTTCCTACTCAAATCCAAATCCCCAAATAGTTCTTTATCCTTTGGCTCCAAGAGATCTCTGATGCTGATTTTTCTTACTACATCCGGAGCATGATAACAACTTGATACATCGGTGCTCTCTAGTGTCGAGTTTGCAATGTCCTGAAGATAACTCGATCTTTCATGGATGTCAAGTGGTGGCAATCGACAACCCGGGTTAGTGCCGATCGATGCTGAGGTCTTAAGGTCGATCGACGTTGAGATCTTAGTGTCGATCGACGCCAAAGTCGGATCACTAACATTGGCTTCTTCTGCTATGCTGGGCTCAGATCCATGATGCTTAACACACATTGCTATAATGTAATCGAGAAGCTGTCCTGGAACATCATCTTCTTTCTTTATTTGCCAAATATCAAGGATCTTGTCCCGCTTATCGTTGATCTCTTTTTCTCGAGCTGCTGCAGCTTCATCGAGAAATTCATAAAGTAATGCTCTTTCAATATCGTCCCAGCGGGTCAGAGATCATGGTTCCAGTCGACTAAACCAGCTAAATGCATTCCCAGAGATTAGAATTAGGGGAGATCTTGCAGAGCATGTGGTATTCAGACATTTCATTTTCCTCACTCCTTGAGACTAGATCCACCATTTCTTCGATATGTTCCTTCAGATCTTCATGAGGCAAACCCTGAAAAGAGTTATGATCTGCCCAATAATACCATTCACGGCTCATTTGGAAGTCATTTATCTCAGAAACAGCAATGACATCGGGGATCACAGCACCTTGTGCATTAATCAATTGTCATGTACTGCTGCGAAGGCGACCTTCTTTGTCTCGTAAAACCTCATTCTCATCAGCTTCAAGTATGAGCAGTTCAAAATTCTCTGTTTTCCTGTCGATCGACGGCGAAGTGTGGGTGTCGATCGATGTCATGATGTTAGTATCGGTTGATTGTGAAGTGTTGGTGTCGATCGATGCTCGCTTCTCTTTTCTAGTGATCACTTATTTGAGGGTGTCGACTGCCCTCGTAGACTTATGGATCGTGCACGAATCAGAAGGTTCCTTTTACCTGAAACACAAGAAAAAAAATTGTAAGTAAACTAATATAGAAAAGACATAGACTAAATCAAAAAAAAATTGAGTCTAATAGCAAATAATTGATTGATTGGTAAGTAAAGAATAATAATAAATAGTTAGATCTAGGATTTCAGGCAACTGAATTATAGAGGATAGAAGCTAAAGAAATAAATCATAGAACTCGATATCTAATGTAAAAGACGACCAACTCTCGCTACGAGTCTAATCTATTCAAGTCCGGTGTCTCAGCTCTCGCTTGTTAAAACGGAATGACCGTCGATCGATGGCAGTGATCCTGCGTCGACCGATGGTCTCTTGATTCAATCTTTATGATCGAATTTGATAAGTTCACTAAATTAACTAAATCAACTCTCATTTTTTTCTAGCACCCTATCTCAACATGATTAATTCTGGTAGTAGACCATGCTCTCGCTTGCGCCTAACTATCCTATGATCACGTTTCTAGTTAGCTACTCTAGAACACAAGCAATAAACACAATTTTATTGATAGATCTAATGATCACCCTAGCAATTCTATTTTTTGGATAATCAATCAATACCATTAAGAAATTCTAAACCTAACAAGAGATCTACTCAAACATGATCTTTTTCACAGAAGTCATAGATGAATAGAATATATATAATATAAAACCAAAGGAGTTCTAGGAGGGCTCTGAAGGAGTTTCTTCCTTCTCTCCTAACCATAGAACAATGAATAAAAAAGCTTGCTGCCTAAAAAATGGCATAGAAACACATAAATAGGGTTTTAAGTCGTGCAGGGCCATTCTGGTAATTTGTGGTGGCTTTTGGGCTTTAGTAGGTCTTGAAACAATTCAATCCTGTCTTCTGGGATCACCGTTTATCGACACTAACGCTTCCCCGTCGATCGAAACTCAATCATCTCTCGACAGCTTCCTCTCGCGAGGCAGAAAGACCACTCTCCAGTAAAACATGCATAACTTTGGGTGTAGGATCCTGATTGACCTCAAACCGGTGGCATTGGAAAGCTAAATCAAATATAGATCTCTTTACGAAGATCAGCTTAATATCACCGAGGAAATGTCTCCATCAATAGATAAACATCTGACGCATCTGTGCAGTTCTGCATCTCTAAAAGCTCCAGAATCACCAAAGTTCTCCGGAACGTACCTTAACCTGAAAATACTCTAAAACATACTACAAACACATATAATAGACACTAAATAGGGCTGATATCATGGCACAATAGTGGTATCAGGCCCTATCATTGCCACAACTACACGAGTAATTTGAATTATTTATAAAACCAATGTTATACCAAAGGTTTTCTCTAGTAGAAATCGTAAAAATGATTTAAGTCAAAAAAACGGCATGAAAAGGTCTAATACGCGGCTAAAAGCCCATTTATGATTTTCGATGGGATTGAGCCCAAGGATACTATGAAGATTTATCTATTGTTCGCAGGAGAAGATAAATGTCAATTCCGGAAGATAAATGTTAAGTTTCGAGGGATAATCATGAAGATCGAAAAAAATGAAATATATCCGCGAAGCGACAAAACTCAACCCACGGGCAGAAAAGGAAAGGGCAAACCGACCTAGGAGGACTACATAAGGGATGCTAAGGCGAGAGGTGCATAGGACGATTCTTTAGACTCTATAACCCTCTGCACTTATTAACCTTAGGCTTTATTCTCGACAAGTACGGTCTCTATGACTGGCACTCGATTACTAGCCGAACTCGCCCAGGAAATTCAAATCTTTTAATTGAACTACATTCAGCTTGATCCTCGAAAGGGGTATGTAGGCAGCTTTTCATAATGTGTAGTCCAAAATCTTTTAAACTTTTTTCGTCTTTTTCGTTTATTCCTAAGCGAGTTGCGGCTCACATAGTTTTTCGACATGGGCGGTTATGGTAGAAAACTTAGTTAGGTTTTATTGTTTGTGTCATGAGATTTCCTTTGTAATCCTGTTCCAGTTCTGTTTGAAGACAAGTTTCTTGTATGATTCTGTCTCTGGAACGCTCATATGCAAATTTGAAATAAATATCTACTGTTTTCTAAATTTGTTTTGTTATCTTTCCATATTTTCCTCATTTATTTGGTCACTTGTCATTGGCTCTCGCAGAGAATCAAGACCTCTAGGAAAGTTAGGGTTTTCTTGACTTTCTTTATTTTTCAGAAATCGACAGTGCAAGTTTTGGTTCCCACAGCTTGATGCTAGAAGGAGGGGGGGGTACAGATTACTCTAACACATTGCCAGAAAACCCTTGATCGAAATGATGTCTGTAAATATGAAAGAAAAACTCGCAACACTGACTGCTCCTATGGCCAACTCTTATGCAAAAGCCGTAGTGCTCGACAAAATCGAAAACCTAGTCGCAACTTTTCGCCACATGAAGAGCACCAAAATGATTTCGCGATTTCTCTGTTTAAACAGAAAGGGCAACAAATCTATCGAACCCCCTAGAATTTGAGTTGGCGAAATCTCTGCGAGTAAGGGTTCGACCAAAAGAAGTTTTCAGAAAACAAATTGGAAAATAAAACTTGCTCTGCTCTAAGTCGCGGAGAAAATGTAGATTACTCGCAGAAATAGGAGATCGAAAAATCGAGTTGCCAATTCCCCACTGTTGTATTTCTTTCATATAATTTTCGAAGAAACGAAGTCGATCTCCGTTGAATCACTAGAAACTTAAACGCTGACGGAGACTAAAACGGGAGATCGTATCCCTCACTGCTAAAACGTTTTCTGAAACCTAAGATTTCGTAAAATTCAAGCTTCGATTCTATAGTAACATATTCAGTGACTTCTTGATGATTTTCACCTAACATTATTTCAAAAAGCTACTCAAAACTCCTTCGGATCAATCCAACGGAAACAAGAAAATTTCTGATCAAGATTAGTCTCGACAATTAAGCCCATCACAGCCAGAGTTTCTGATACTAAAACATGGAAACTAAATTGCGTAACAGACACAAAACATGAATTTTTTGAAAACATGATTACGAAGCAGCTTTCGTAAAATTAAACTCATAGCATTTTGCGGAATAAATTTCATAAAATTAAGCTCAACCACATTTATGAGATAGCTTTCGTAAAATTAAACTCGACAATATTTTACAGAACATCATTCGTAAAATTAAACAAGTTAATGTTTTATGATACAACTTTCATAGAATAATGAGAACATTTACGAAATGATCTCGTAAACAAAACTCTTAGCGATACGGAAACCTTCATAAAATCAAACAAAGATCATACGAAAAGACTATCGGAGAAGGAAAGAGATGACCGAGATCTGAGAAGTGAACTTCGCCCATCAGCCTTTGTCCATGGTCTCACTATCCTCCCTCTCTAACCTCATCGCCTATGACCTCTCACCAAAGCCTCATTGTCATACAAGTCTTCCTGATCGCCCTTGGCATCTCCTTCTCTCCCTTGGCTATTCGTAAACGCCAAAAGACTTTCGACGAAGGGTGGACAAAAACGAAAAGAGAAAGGGGAAATAAGCAAGCAAAACTGAGAAAAAAAAAACACACCTCCGAGAAAACTAAGGGAACTTAAAATCTAGGTGGATAGTCTAGCAAGCTGAGTCTTAGGCGATTGTTCCAGTCTTGTTCTATCGTTCCTTAACTTTACAGGCAGAACTTGCAAACCGATCTAATCTCATGAAACCAAGAAACGATCATCACGCATTCAAGCATACTCATCTCGCTTCCTAGAAAACAAATAACTAAAGACAAGAATATCGTCTAAAACCGACTCGTTCTTAGCACTTTTCTTAAAAATAAACCCCTTCCCAGTCGCCAACGTTGAAAAAACCAAAAATCACAATCCTAACGTTGTCTTTAAATCGACCCGTATTGTTGATCATCTCATTCCTCGAAAGGAAAAACGTACACAACCCTTCGAAAGAACAGTTCATCCGTTTTCTTTTGTAAAAGAAAAGGAGGGTAGTAGGTGTGTATACTATACTCGTATACTCTCATACTTCAAAAAAAATTTCCCTCGGCATCAAGAATTTTGACAAAGCAAAACTCTACCTGCAACAAGCAAAAAAAAACACTTTGGTAATGCGATGCCTCATCAAAATCGTCCCAAAATCATTTGACCATCTAAGATTCGTCTAAATGCCTTGTCGCAAGCATGCATTTAGAATCCCTATACCAATATGACATGGTGTGGGTATAAATATCCTAAACAATTAACTATCAAATTAACCCTTAATCTTAACACACAAAAAAATACTCTTGCCAAGAGAGATCAGGTGTAGTATTTAGGAATCGAATCCACATAGATCAATGACACACAATAGATTTCTTATTTCTAAAGACTAAGCTAGGTAATTATATATATTGGTAGCAGTAACTCGAATTAAGGATAATTGCAGAGTTAAGGGTCCATATATCCTTTGATCGATACTCCCAAGGTAAAGCCAACACTTTTATTTTATGCAAAGAAATGAACTCAGTAAAGGGGCGAGTCAGACTAGTATTCCCTAAGTTGTTGGTAGAATGGATTTGGTTGCTATACTAGGATAGGTATATAAAGTTTATATTTGATTGACTTGATAGGATGTGGTTGCAACAAAGTAGGGTGACAGTTATACTTAGACATATGTGAGTCTTCGCTTTTGAAAACCTCTTTCGCAGGCTTGTTTGATTGAGGACAAGCAAAAGGTTAAGTCTAGGGGAGTTGATATAGCCTATTTGTTACCATTTTTAGGCCATGTTACAGGCTCTATTTGGGTTCTATTATGTGGGTCTAGGCTATTTTTTAAAGTCTTTACAGGTTAAGGTACGTTTTGGAGATATATGGAGATACTTGGAGTTTTTGGAGCATTTAGAATTGAATAATCCATAGCTGATCATTGAGAGAGTTAAAGTACAAGATAGTCGTCGATCGACAACACAACCTTGTCATTGACCGATGGTACAAGAACAAGATCGATCGATGTTGCACACTTGCCATAGATCGATGACCAATTCGCAGACAGACGATCCCAAGCCCAAGTTAGAGACAAGACACATGAATACAAGATTATCCCTGGACGAGTTTTGACCTATATTTTAGGGCTTCTGTCTGTCGCGTTCATTAGTAAGTTTTTATTTAGTTTTTACTTACACTACTATTTATTTCAAGTTTTATTTCGTTTTTACAGACTGTTTAAACCACCATCGATCGACACCATAGAGGCACCTTCGGTCGAAAATGGATCGCGCCCATCGAACAACGCTCTCTTACAGAGGAGGTATCGAGTTTTCTACTTTGGACTATTTACTTATGATTTGATTTTCTTAACCAATCTGGGGCAGATTACACTTGGAAAAGTCATTTAAGTATGGGGAAAGTTCGTTAATGTTATTTGATTTGTTTGAGCTTTATTTATATATATAAGTTTTTTCAAAAGGTTTTTTGAGTCAAGAAGGGGACTATGATCAAGATTTATTATTGACTAACCACACTTTAGCACCATTCTTAGAAGGTTGTTTGCAAAGATTACTAGAGATACCAAAGTGGATCATCCTACCACTATATCACACTTGCTTAGAAAATTTGAAGGAACCGAAGCTGATTTCCAACACTTATCCTGACATTATCTGCTTGCTTTGGGATTTGGTATACACTGGATCGGATTCCTTCTGCAAGTCTGGAAGGTAAAAGTGTGTGTGCTTCCGATTCCCCTCTCTCTCCCCTTTAGATAAAAAGGATCGACCATGATTTGGTGGCTACAACCATTAAAAATTGATTCATATGATTCTAGAAAGAGATAAAGGTAAAAAAGAAGTGAATAGGATCTGGTGGCAAAAACCATTAGGGCTTGATTCATGGAAACCTGTCCAAATTTCTCAGTCAACTAAAAAAATAAAATGATACTTTCAAAAGAAGGGAGACATTGACTGAGAGGAAGTGAGAAGAGAGAGAGAAAAGGAATCAAAGAAGGCTATATGTGTGTTCAGATAATTGCAGAGGTAAGGGTCCATATATCCTTTGATCGATACTCCCAAGGTAAATCCTGCACTATTATGATCCTGCGTACTTCTGTCTATTGAATTCAGTATCGTGATGGCAATGTGTTGCTGTCG
>CAJHQP010012949.1:0-10569 GCA_905132765.1 Moricandia arvensis | reverse complement strand
ATTTCGCAAGGCGATTTTGTGGAAAAATGGCCTATTTTAACGTGAACTTTCCGCGTCGTGCCTATTCTTTCACGAACTTTATAGTAGTGCGTATTCCATACTGAATTAAACAAAAATACAAAAATACTACATGAACTTTACGCGTCGTGCCTTTTCATTTCTGAACTTTATAGTGGTGCATATTTCCATACTAAATTAAGCAAAATTTTAAAAATGCTTCATGAACTCTCAAATTTGTGCTCTTATATGTATGTGTGTATATATATATATATACATTAACCATTAAAAATGTTAGTCATCTTTTAATTATATCTAAATGACATCATTTTGGATAAATTATGTAAAATTAAAAAAATTAAAATATTAAATAAACTCTCAAAATCGTGCTTATATATACATATATATTGATCGTCAAAGTTGTAAGTCATCCTTTAATTTATGAAAACAATGTCATTTTAGTTAAATTCTGTAAAATTAAAAATTAATTTTGGGAGGTTCAAACTCTCACAATGGTAGACAGTTAAAGGCATATTAAATTCTAGACCAAAATAATTTTCTCATAATGATCATGTAAACATTAACTTATATTATATATAAATTTTAGTTTAATCAAATAAATTTTATCAGTTTTTTTAGTTTTATCATATAGATCTATAATTATTTATGTTTTTAAATTTAGCTTTAAAATCATTATTTTATAAGTTTAAACATTAATTTTTAAACTTTATAGTAGTGCATATTCCCTACTAAACATTAACTTAACATATGCATGCACTACTATAAAGTTCAAAAATGAAAAGACATGACTAGTAAAGTTTATGTAGTTAGTCATCCGTTAATTTATCAAAACAACGTCATTTTGGTTAGATTTTGAGAGTTTATTTAATACTTTTAATTTTTTTTAGTTTTACATAATTTATCCAAAATAATGTCATTTAGATAAAATTAAAAGATGACTAACATTTTTGATGGTTAATATAGATATCTATACTATATTACAAGTTGGATATGCTCACCTTTTAGACTATCCACGTAGGACTAATAAATTAGCCAATTATAAGTCTCTCTGTTGACAAGTCATAACTGGTCATGTCCAAAGAAGAGATGAACTGGATCTTCGTTTGGGCTGACAAGAGATAATCTACAAATTTAGAGACTTTCAGTTCAAGCCCATTAATGCCTTGCCTAACCCTAATTTGGTGTGAAGCGTGGGGCTCATCTTTCTGATCCTGACACGTACACTTCACTCCGTTACTTAATTTTAAAACTGTATAATAAAATTATATTTTCAAGATAATAACATAATACATAAAAATTATCTTATTTTATAAAATATAATATTATTAATAGAAATTTATTTTAATTATATATACATGTATATAATTATTAAAAACATGAAAAATAAGTAAAATTATCTAGAAATATTTTTTTCAAGATAACAACATAATACATAAGAATTATTTTATTTCATAAAAATATAATATTATTAATAGAAATTCATTTCAATTATATAATATATATATATATATATATATATATATATATATAATTATTAAAAACATTACAAATAAACAAAATTACCTACAATTATGGAGAGTATGACACATAAGCAAATTCACTTCTTAAATAATAGTATAGATATAAGATTCTAATTTTAATTTGTTGTGGGACATATAAGGCCACCATTAGTGATAGTTTCTCAATGTGATTTTGATGATTAAAATAGTTAAGAAAATGAGGAAAGAGGGTGACAAATATCAAGAAACGTTTCTCTGCAATTTACACCAACAATTAGGATACCATTTTACTCACGTGTTTCTTCCTATTGATTAAGCCATTTTTCATTTAAATTATTAATAAAAAAATACCAGTGCTAATGCTCCAAGTATACACAAACTTTTGTCATTATTTGTTCTGGTAATTATAAATTTCAAGATGTGAGTTTCCAGATAAGATCAATATATAAATGTACATAAAATTTTATCATTCTAGCTATGCGAGATATATAGTTATGAAAATAATATATGAAAGCGAAAATACAGTATATGCAAACAATTTGATATTGTTTACGTCAAAGATTTGAAAAAAAAATATTAAGTGGCATTTATTATAATTGGATAATATGTATTCTGTTTCCAATTTAACTACTACAATTATTACTCTTATTTTTCATAGGTCCAGTGAAAGAAATCATAACTGTAATCAGAGCCATGCTATGTTTATGGTTGCTCGAGTCAATTAAAGAATAAACCATAAAACATTTAGCTATAAAATAATAATTACAAATTATTATAAAGAAGAAACATATAAGAAAATTAAACTAGCAAACAAAATATAAATTTTAAAACAATAGTTATCTTATTTTTACAAAATTATCAATCATGTTTTATAACTATTTTTGGATAAGATAATCAATTTATTACTTAATGTTTCTTATGGATTAGTGATTAAAACTTAGGGTTTAGTATTTAGGGGATAGACCGATGGAGGTGGAATTAAAGTTTAAGAATTGGTTAATTACTTTAGTTTTCTCATGTTAAATGGGTTCTATGTTGTCCCCACGTTCTTCATGTTGGAACTTTGATGGTGTGTTGTGCAAAGGGAATTTTCTGAGATTTTTTCTGATTGATTTCTCATTTGCGGCAATGTTGCTTTGATGTTTGGCATTAGTTATATCGTTAGCAATGGACCGGTACGATCTGGTTCGATTTATATGTCTGAATTATACCACAATTTAATACTTGGTTTAAGAAAGAAGCTGAAGACAGTTGATGACTTGATGTAAGAATATTTAAGATTTTGAAGGTATCTATATAATAAAAATCCCTCTCCTTTAATTTTATTGTTCATCTGCAAGCTCAAGTTAAATCTCTTCTTCATATGGTATAGCTGTGCAAGATTGCTACAGACGGCGAAGCAAAGAAAAAATAAAAAGTTATGTTTTTATTTAAGAAAATATAAAATAATTTCGAAAGATCTAAAATTTTCTAAATTCCATCTAAGTAGATATAACGCTTAGTATATATTATTTTAATAAAAGGAATAATTCAATGACTCATTTTCTCATTTATGAGTAGATTTGTAAGATAAAATAATACAAAAAAAAACGTTTATCTATTACGACATGATATATGATATATTTTTTATCTTTCATCAAAATTATGATATATATACATATATATATATATATATATATATATTGTTAAAATTTATGATGAAAATATATTTTTAAACCTACGGTATCGTAATTATCGATAGTTTTGACGCACATATTTGCTTCTTTACTTTTATATTAAATTTAGTTTATATTAAACTTTTTTCTAATACTACTACCACATAGTCCAGTTAATGTTAAATAAAACAATACATAAAAAAATTTAAAATTATTGAATTGAATAATACTAAAATTTAAAGTACTTTAGAAGTATGGTTATAAATAATTTAATCCAATAACATTATATTTTAAAGATTTTTTCAGATGCATAATTAAAATAACACTATAATTACATATAAAATTTAATTCTTTCAAATTTAATTGGAATTTTAACTTCAATATTTTTCCTAAAATCAGATTTGGTTTATTTTAAATGCTACTAATTAATATTTGATTATCACATATATAAACTCCAACATTTAGTGTTGATACTGTTTTAAAAATAATACTCACATTATGATAATTTTACAATAGAAATATTTGAATTGATTACATACTTTGATTCATGATCAAATTTCTTATATAGACATTAGCCATGCATAGCGTGGACAAAGACCTAATAACATCTCAATTTTATTTAACGGGTGTCCAGATCTGTTCCTACATGAAGGAAAAAGAACCATATACGAGGCGGAAATATACCCATGTGTGATGGATATCATGAATTACATGTATAGAACCATATATTTACATAAAAGTTTTTAATCAGTATTTCATTAGTTTATTATATTATGTAATGTTTTCGATAACTAAAAATTTTAATAATCATGTTTACTATTTTTTTGAATAATGTTTATACAGTTTATATTGTATTCTTAAACATTTTTCTTGCATTTACACCTACAATTTGCTTTAATATATGTTAGATTTCAAAAAATATATAAATTGTACTTATCATTATTAAAATTTATTAAAAACTATATGATATAAATTTCTTATATGTGATCATGCCAATTTGTACTTATTGACTACTAAAAGTGTTTTATTTATGGATGATAAATCTATAACAAATTTATATAAGTAATGTTCAATGGATAATAATGATATAATACTAAATTTTATAATATGATTAGTATAATTATTCAAGATCCACAATTGTGTGAATTATTAAAGTGTCATGCACATATCTATAATGTATATAAAGTTATAAAATATGATTTATTGTTTTAGTTATTTCAACTATTAAATATTAGAATCAAATGTAATGATATAAATTATAAAATAATATATACAATAGTTAAATATACTACTAAAATAAAAATAACTGAAAAGAAAACTTATAAAGAGAAAAAGTATTGTTAACATTTTGAAATTTTTAGTTGAGACATTGAATAAAAGTTATTAAACGCTTCAATACTAAAAACAAGATCTTATTTCAAAAACACAATAGACATTATAAATAGCTTTGTTAAAACAATACTTATAGAAAGGCAGTCTTCACAATATAGACTTAGGATAAATATTAGTTTATCAAATTACAAAATAATAAAGAAATTACTAAGATACCACCGAATACTTTTTGTGTTAGGATATCGTAGAAATTATGATCGAATTATTTAAAATGTTTTAAAATATTCACAGAGTTTTTGAAAATATAAATCTTATGATACCTAAAAATTTACTATCTTTAGACGTATTATCCGCGCGTAGCGCGGAAAAGGACTCTAATATATATATAAGAGCACAATTTTGAGAGTTCATAAAGTATTTTTAAAATTTTGCCTAATTTAGTATGGAATATGCACTATTATAAAGTTCAGAAATGAAAAGGCATGATGCATAAAATTTATATAGTATTTTTGCATTTTTGTTTAGTTCATTATGGAATACGCACTACTATAAAGTTCGTGAAGAAATAGGCACGACGCATAAAATTCATGTTAAAATAAACCTTTTTCCACGATTTTGTTGTGTGATTCAACCCAAAACAGAGCTTCTCCTCAAGTTTCTTCCTTTTATCTCTGTTTTCTCTGGGTTGATTAATAAAACTCTGATTCTGTGTGGATCGGTTTGAAGATTTCCGGTCTTTGACTGGAACATGAAGAGGTTCCTGACGTTTAACGCGATTCCAGAAAGCCTTTATTTAGCCGGAAACATCAACCTTTGTGTAACGACCCGGTCCGTCAAGACCCTTGACTTTTCGGGAAACCCTCGGTATTTCTTTATAAATACCAGTCCACCTCAACCTCATTTCTTATTTCCAGAATTTCATTTTTCTTTTCTTAACTTCCAGAGAATTCCCAACGTCAAACCTCTGGAGAAACTGAGCCGTCCCGGGAAGTTAAAACCGTCCAACCACCGCCACCGTCGAGATCCACCCGTGAACCGCCGCCTGTCACCGAAGGTATGACCGGAAACCGCCTCGTTTTTAAGTTATAATCCGTTCGTTTAGAAAATCGATCGTATCTCGCAAACCGTTGCGTTTCTCGAGGATCTGAGGCCACCATCGTGTTCGTGACGTCGAGACGAAGCCGGAGCTCGAAGATCGGCCGGAGACTACCGCGGACGCGCCCGCACGCGCTATCACGCGCCGTCGCTCCGCCGCGCGTGGATCACACGCGCCGGCGCCGGCGATGACGCGCGGCCGCGCGTGGGCCTCACGCGCCGGTGTCGGTGTCACGCGCCGACGCGCGTGGGCCTCACGCGCCGGCACCGGAACCGGAGCGCGTGAAGGCCACGCGCCGGCGCCGGGCAGACGCGCCGCCGCGCGTGTGGTGCACGAGGCGCCGTTGACCGCCGTTGACCGCCGCCGTTGACCGATGTTGACTTTTGCCCAGCAGTTGACTTTTTGCCCGTTTGTCCGTTTTGACCCGTTCGAAAGGCGTCTGACTCGATTTTTCGTTCTGATTTCAGATTTGGAGTCTGTTTGAGCCCCAGGAGTCCACAAGTACCACTTTTCCATATTGCTAAGGTGAGGGTCTATTCCGTAAATCCCGAACCAGTATTAGAATTCGTTCTATTGTCGTTTAGTTTCGAAACATGTTCCGTCTGATTGAAATCGAGTCTTGCGTGGTAGTTAGTTCATTCATTGCGAATCAAAATTAGGGGTCTAGAGGATTCAACTATTGATATGATTGGGTGATGTTAAGAGATGGTATATATATACGTATTTAAAGATATATTAGTAGGGACTATGTGATTGGAAGGGCGGGGGTGCAGAGACGTAATTCTGCACTATCGACGCATATCGAAGGGCGGGGGTTCGGAGACATCCGGACTATCGACGCATATTGAAGGGCGGGGGTCCAAAGACGTTTGGGCTATCGACGCATATTGGTTTGGAGCGCCATGCAGAGACGTTTGTATTGACGCATATGTTTGGAAGGGCGGGGGTCCAGAGATGTCTGGGCTATCGACGCATATAGAGGTATTTGAGGTATATCCGTAGAGGAGAATGCGGGGTGTATGGCTTATCTATGTGCTATCATTGCATTGATTGTTTCGTGTGATGTCCTAGACATCGTGTTTGTTCATGTTAGTGCTAAACTTCCATAGTGGGAGTTCTTTTACCTAAGTCAGTGGTTTGCGTGTTTAGCATCCCATACCTCACTGAGTGACTCCCCTGTTGCTCACCCCTCCTTTCTTTCCCCCTTTCAGGTGATACTGACGATCGGGATTGATCATATCGGCGGGTGCTTTTGGGACTATTTTCTTCGTTGTGTTTCAGACTTATTTTATAATATTACCGACTTTATTCGAGTTTGTGTATTATTTGGATTTATGAAATTTGGATTTTTATGTATAATTATTATGTTGGTATTTCAGAAAATTAATAATATTATTATATTATTACGTGAGATGCGGGTCTCACAATTTGGTATCAGAGCGGGTTCCATCCCGGCTCTGACCCGGGATGGCGATTCGTGGAGACCCGATTACATCGATTTTTGAATCGGTTTTAAATGATTTTCGAAAATGTTTTTGGGAATTTGGGTATTTTAAAAAGAAAATAAACAGCACCTTTCCGTGAGTATTATTCCTTGAATGATGTTGGTATTCAGTTACTTTGGAAGTTGATCGTTTTGCTTTCCTTTCAGATGTTGCCTCAGAGGAGAGTTGGTCGCCCCAGGACCGTCAGGGTTGCTCGAGATGCAGGAGATGAGCATGTACCGCCCGCAGCTTTGCCAGATGTTGTTCAGCCAGTTGACCAGGATGCCTTGAGACAGATGGTACAGGATGCAGCTCGTCAGGCTGCGCAAGAGGCAGTTCAGCAGGTTGCTCAGGAGGCAGCTAGGCAAGCTGCTCAGGCAGCCGCTTTGGAAGTTGCACGTCAGATGGGTGCAGCTCAGCTTGGACCCCATGGTCCACAGGTTCAGGAGAGACATGGTCCGCAGATTCGCGTACAGCATGCCGCACCAGTTGAGGCTTGGGATGACCCACAGATTCCAGTTCAGCAGCCTCATGTTCCTCAGTTTCCAGGGGTTTATCAGGTTCCACCGCCGCCGCCCCCTCTTCCAGTGCAGGCTCCTGAGGTTAATGAGCAGCTGCTCAGAGTGCTGGAACAGTTGAGATATGTTGATTTGGAGAAGTTTGGGGGAACCGTTGAGCCTATCGTCGCTCACAACTGGAGGCATAGGTTGTCGACTTGCCTGGAAACTATTGACTGCCCACTTCGACTATGCCTCAACGTTGCTGTGTTATACTTGCGTGGAGATGCAGCAGCATGGTGGGACGGGATACGCCGTTTACATCCTGGTGAGCTGACATTTGAGTTCTTTCTCCATGAGTTCGACAGGAAGTATTTTCCCAGGGAAGCCTTACACCAGCAGAAGAACGACTTTGAGCATCTGCGACAGGGTAGCAGGACAGTCAGGGAGTACGAGTTAGAGTTCAGCCGACTTCGCATTTTCGCTGGGGATGGCATGTTGGAGGAAGACTTGATCAGGAGATTCTTGGATGGATTGCGGGTCGAACTTCGTGGTAGATGCAGTGTAGTGACCTACACCCGTTTAGAGGATTTAGTCGAGAAGGCTGCAGTGCAGGAAGCATGTATTGCTGAGGAGCAGAAGTACTCTAGGTCAGCTCAACCTAGGACGAGTAGGACTTCCGACTCACTGAAGAGACCATTGGATCATGCTGGGACAGGTTATTGTGAGCATTGTCACCGCCAGCATGTTGGGAGATGCATCCGGTGCTTTATTTGCGGGAAGATAGGGCACTTAAGCAGGAATTGTCAGGACAGGCTATCAGGTGATCAGAGGCCACCACCACTAGTAGCACGGGCAGTGCCAGCAGGCGCACCATTTGCACCAGGAGCTTGTTACACTTGTGGCCAGTTTGGCCATATCGCCAGGAATTGTCGAACTAGAGGACCTCCAGCCAAGCGTCCAGCCATCGTTCCACGTGTCCACGCTTTGGGAGGAATCGATGGAGCTGAGCCGATAGCTGGTATGTACTTTCATCTTACTCGTTGGAGCTTGTGGTTTCCTTTTGTGGTTGTCATGCGTGGTTAGAAAAATCGTTGTGTAGGATCTGTTTTGGTCGGAGGTGAGCCAGCTCACACTCTATTTGACACGGGAGCTTCGCACAGCTTTGTGAGTCCACGTTTGGCTAGATCTTGGTCTTTCCGAGGAGTCTTTGAGCCAAAGACTAAGCAAATTCAGACAGCTGGGGCAGAGAGATTGGGAGCCGTTGGCGTTCATCGTAGTGTACCAGTTACACTTGGAGGGATCGAGTTTGTTGGAGATTTGGCAGAGATGGAGCTAAGCTACTATGATGTTATCCTTGGGATGGATTGGCTGTCACGACATCGAGTAGTGCTAGATTGCCCAAGGGCAAAAGTGCACATTCCGCATGCAGATGGAAGGATTACGTTTCAGGGTGTTCAGACACATCTGGGAGTCTCCATCGTTTCTATGTTACGTGCGGAGGAGCTACTGCAGAGAGGAGCAGAAGGATTCTTAGCAACCATTTCGATGGTTACGGAAGATGAAAATCAGGAGCTACGGAATGTCCCAGTGGTCGCAGAGTATGAGGATGTATTTGAGTCCTTAAAAGGACCGCCACCAGCCAGAGGAGATGTACTCACGATTGAGTTGGAACCAGGGACAGCACCGGTTTTCGATCACACGCGTGGATCACACGCGCCGGCGCCGGCGATGACGCGCGGCCGCGCGTGGGCCTCACGCGCCGGTGTCGGTGTCACGCGCCGACGCGCGTGGGCCTCACGCGCCGGCACCGGAACCGGAGCGCGTGAAGGCCACGCGCCGGCGCCGGGCAGACGCACCGCCGCGCGTGTGGTGCACGCGCCGCCGTTGACCGCCGTTGACCGCCGCCGTTGACCGATGTTGACTTTTGCCCAGCAGTTGACTTTTTAGCCGTTTGTCCGTTTTGACCCGTTCGAAAGGCGTCTGACTCGATTTTTCGTTCTGATTTCAGATTTGGAGTCTGTTTGAGCCCCAGGAGTCCACAAGTACCACTTTTCCATATTGCTAAGGTGAGGGTCTATTCCGTAAATCCCGAACCAGTATTAGAATTCGTTCTATTGTCGTTTAGTTTCGAAACATGTTCCGTCTGATTGAAATTGAGTCTTGCGTGGTAGTTAGTTCATTCATTGCGAATCAAAATTAGGGGTCTAGAGGATTCAACTATTGATATGATTGGGTGATGTTAAGAGATGGTATATATATACGTATTTAAAGATATATTAGTAGGGACTATGTGATTGGAAGGGCGGGGGTGCAGAGACGTAATTCTGCACTATCGACGCATATCGAAGGGCGGGGGTTCGGAGACATCCGGACTATCGACGCATATTGAAGGGCGGGGGTCCAAAGACGTTTGGGCTATCGACGCATATTGGTTTGGAGCGCCATGCAGAGACGTTTGTATTGACGCATATGTTTGGAAGGGCGGGGGTCCAGAGATGTCTGGGCTATCGACGCATATAGAGGTATTTGAGGTATATCCGTAGAGGAGAATGCGGGGTGTATGGCTTATCTATGTGCTATCATTGCATTGATTGTTTCGTGTGATGTCCTAGACATCGTGTTTGTTCATGTTAGTGCTAAACTTCCTTAGTGGGAGTTCTTTTACCTAAGTCAGTGGTTTGCGTGTTTAGCATTCCATACCTCACTGAGTGACTCCCCTGTTGCTCACCCCTCCTTTCTTTCCCCCTTTCAGGTGATACTGACGATCGGGATTGATCATATCGGCGGGTGCTTTTGGGACTATTTTCTTCGTTGTGTTTCAGACTTATTTTATAATATTACCGACTTTATTCGAGTTTGTGTATTATTTGGATTTATGAAATTTGGATTTTTATGTATAATTATTATGTTGGTATTTCAGAAAATTAATAATATTATTATATTATTACGTGAGATGCGGGTCTCACACTTTGATTGAGTAATAAC
>CAJHQP010012948.1:0-10574 GCA_905132765.1 Moricandia arvensis | reverse complement strand
CAATTGTTACGTACTTATGTTATAGTAAATAGGTTTTGTTTTAAACTCAAAGACAATACAAATTATAGTTTACGTAATAAACATGTTTTTCTGTTTTGATTGTAACTGTCAAACACAAATACACATATATATATATATATATGATTGTGTATTATAATTCGGCTGACTCTTTTGAACGATGCTCGATTATGTTTTTTGTCAGTTGTCTAAAATTCGTTTCTTAATGGAACAAAAGGACAAATAAAACCAACAAAACGAAAATAGATGTGATCTTACGGTGACAGCCTTTGTATAAAGAAAAGATATGAGATAGTGTTTGTAATCATTTCCTACGATGAGATGAATCTCACTTAACCACTTGCTTCACTCCAACCATTGTTTTTTTCCCCTAGAACATTGTAATGCATACTAATTAATTTGGTAACTGTATTCAGTGACATACAATTAGTCTCTTAAAATTGGAATTTAGAATAAAAGAGATCATAAAGAGTATCGTTAAAATTGTAGTTCTAAAACTAATACAAATGAATTATTTTGTTGTTATTTAATGTGAATGCGAGATTTGAGTTGGAAAAGAAGGATCAAGTCACATGCTCCTAATTTACAAAGCAAAGAAATGCCATCATCTCCCCCAACTCCTCATTTGATTCTTTTTTCTTTTACATAAATTATATTTAAACAGTTAATTATTTATCTGGAAAAAGAACATTCCCAATTCATCATTACTCATTTTATTTGGATATTTTGGTTTCATGCCTTCATCCTCAAGTTTGGCATACATCCATTATTTCTAAAAAGCTGCAAAAAATACAAAAATATATAATACTAATGTGATATTTTATATTTGTTACATTCAAGATCGAATTAAGATAAAGAATATATTACAGTGAACAACAATAAAGCTTTGCGAAATGTGATTATTTATTGGACTGAAATTGATGGGCCAAAATATCGATCCCTGTACTTTTTAATTAAAACTATGATTTAGGTATTGTTTGGGCCTGTTACAAAAAAAGTATTGTTTGGGACTTTTTAATTAAAACTAACGGAACAGTAAAATGGATCCGAAATCCAAAGTATCACTTCTACAGAAAAAATATATTCTAGCCGCCTGCATGATGTTTGTCTTTGTCTTCTTCTCCTTTCACATGGACTTTACCTTGTTAAGTTGTGAGAATTTTTTTAAAACTGTTACCTTTTCTTATATAATTCATTCGATATACTCAGCTTTTTACCGTATTACAGTAACATGCTCAGAGAGAATATACGCATATGAATATACATGGACCAAAATGATTAGTTACTAATTACGTATTTAGAATCTAATTAAATTTGATTAACTAATATCATTTCTTTCTCGCAAAGTAGTTTTCAGGATCTTTGACCTCTAACTAATCACCAGATCCGCCTCCGCCATTTCTTCCGGAGTTAGTCCGGGAAGTTGTGGACAAGCTTATCGAGCATCCACATGTCAGATTCGAAATCAGGAATCTCTCGATCGCTCACGACGCGGTAATCTTTGTAACCTTAAAGAGTTCTTCTTCCTGCGGCAAAGACTTAAACAAATATCATTTCAGCTAGTAATATAACTTATCTAAATCTTATGAAATATATATAAATTAGTTAATCATTATTACAATAGAATTTATATAATGTTTTATCAATTGGAATTTTATAGACTTCACTTCATAATTGAAGTTAACGATCATAGCATCAAGTCCGCAAGATACGTATCTTGCTTCCCAATATATCTTCAATAAGAGGCATTTTCATCGTTCCCTGATCACTTTGGTTCTCATCAACGAATGGTTGATTGAATGCAGGCTTGTCAACTTATGTGGCGAGAAGAGCCTATACGGCTATACATGCAAACTTCTCATATATGTTTTAACCGGTAATAGATTGATTGTGCTACGCTAACCTTTTGCCGTATACATCGTTATTTATCTACAGTGAAGTTTTGTATTTATAGTAAGAATGCTTTTCTATGTCCACACAGAAACGGCTTGTTGAGTAAAGTAAAGTAAAGTGGTCGACCTCATGCTTTCCCCGTAACGACCGGCTTTTAGCTATTACTCTTTTTTTTTTTGCAATTTATCTGATTTGCAATTTTAACGGAATACCAGCCATAGCTTTTCCCAACATCACCATCTTCTTCAAACCCTAAAAGTAAAAGAAGAAAAAAAGGGTAAGATTGTTCGGATTTTCAAAGAAAGATATCATATTCTTTTGTTAAAAGCAGGAACGTGAATATAATACATTGTAGTAGTTCTTTAAATCTTTTTAGACCCTGGAAAAAATAGTGATAAAATTCAATAAATTCATAAAAACTACATTTAGTTTTTTATATGGAGAAATTATATATATATATATATATAACTATATGAGCTGTTATTTCTATAAATGTTAATTTAACTATCTGGATAAATATTGTGACTGTCATTTGATAAATATTTTCATTGTCCTCTAGCAAGATTTTATAAATAACTATTTTGGTTAGAGTTCATACTGTTGTAGTTTATAGATTTGATCATTTACTTTACACTCTATTATACATTTCATGTTTTGGAGTTGGCACCATTTGCTACTAATAAAAAAGATCTACAAAGTATTGTTACCCATACACCAGTATGTGAAAATGGCCCTAAAAAGCAAAGAAAAAATAGTAGGAGGTTAAGGAATTTATTTCTGCCTCACATCTTTTTTTCACTGTGGGGGTTAAAAATCACTCCTTTTCATTACTTTTATTTATATATTTTTACCTCTGCACTTTCTCTTCTTTTTTTACTCTTTTAAACACACAAATACTCTCACATTCACATCCATCTCTCAGCTCCTTCATCTTCATCAAGCTCATGGACTTCGATCTCTCAGTGAGTTTTTTCTTTCCCCTAACCAAACCCTTCTTTAATTTGTAATTTCGACGTACACCCTCTGACTCTAGTCATTTTACGAAATTCGACACATTATTTTTGAAAACTACAAAGAAACCCATTTTCTTTAATGTTTCTCTTGTTTTTTTTGACTTGGTTAGGGGAAAACAGCTAGTGTGGAGGAGACAATTCTGTTTGAATACGATGAAGAAAACAACCAATTGGACGTAGAATTTTGTCCGGTTGAGCATCCGGTTGAACCAGAAGAAGAAGATCGTCCGGTTAAATGTCCCGTACCAATCTCATCTTCTCTCATCCACGTAAGTTTAGATTTGTTTGAATTTACACCAAGTTTCTCACTTAATGATAACGATCCATTTTAATTGTGAAGAACTCAACCGAGAAATCCAAACCGAGCTGGGTTAAACACAGAGCCAGCTGCGACACTCCGGTTTATCCACCGTCACGTCATGTCCGCAACGTAAGGAAGAGACACAACTCGTTCGATGAAGAGAAGAACAGTTTCTTCACGAGATCTTTGATTCCGACATCGACTCTTCGGTCTCATGTTGAAGAAACCAAGTCTACAAGATCTAACGTTACAATCTATACCGAGTTCTTCAACAAGTTCACGAGTTCGAAACGTGAAAATTTAAAATCTCTGCGTTAAGATCGTTGAGATGTTTTTCTTTTTTTTTGCCTGAGATTGATTTTTAAGTTTTTGTTTGGTTTAAACGGAGTGATGTAGCTCACGGTGAAGTATCAAAGTTTCGGTATACCTGTTATATTATTTATCTGGTGATAAACCGTTCGGTTAGATTCGGTTAGCTGCTAAAACAGAGACACACAGTTTCTCAGCTCAAAAACAAATACGTATATATGTTCACAGCTCTAACTCATTCTCTACAATATTTTTAATTGGTCTCCGTGTACCGACCTTCTCTTCGTATAGTTCCACAACGATTGCTAATCAAACTTTCTTTACTTAAGATCTGTATTATCTAATAACCAATTTTTAAAAATTGATTTAAGGTCCCACTCTTTATGTACTTATTAGTCTACCACTGTTTATGTACCTATTAATCTACCACTGTCACTTTATTGTGATAAAACATTAATATTATGTTGTAAAAGTAGTATGATACAAAAATGGTATGATCTTATAAATGTATTTAATAAAAATATTTTTAAAACAACATAAAATATATATATATATATATATATAAATTAGTATATGATACACAATTTTTTTTATTTTTATATAATATAGATACATTTATAATAAAAATACAATAACATAAAATTTCTGTGTTATAAAAGTAGTCTCTAAAAATCAAATGAGGGACGAAATATATTATCTGAATATTAAATAAAATATTTTAAGAAAATATAATAATATTTAGTCAAATATAGCTATAAATAATATAAAAATATTAAAAACATATTTTTAATTAAAATATTTTTTTTTGTTTAAATAGATGATAAATACTAAAATATAATATACAAAGAGTTATTCATGTGATTATGAAAACATATGTTATTGTAGATATTAATGTCAAAATAAATATAGTTTTTTAAGTGAACAATGTGCCTTCAAATATGAATGTACTATTCATTCTCTTAGAATTTGAAGGATAAGAAGCTTTTAAACAAAAACTCCTTTAGAAAATAAAGGGTAAAGGGGCGGCGGGAACCGTAACCGGTTTATGAACCGAAATCGGTATAGAACTGAAACCGGTTTAGAACCGGTCGCTTCTTTTATCCTTCTAGGGTTTAAGCCTCTCCTTCCATGAGATTTTACCCTTTGAAAGTCATAACCTTTCGAATCGTCTGAAGAATCCCATGTCCATGAATGATCAGAGAAGCTCTTCAATTCCTTTCTCGCCTGAGAAAGTCTTCGTCTTTCCCAGACCCACTCACCTGCAACAAGCACATCCACCACCTCATCAACTCCAGCTGCGGCGTCCTCTCTCTCAAACTCTTAGCTTACTTAGTCTCCAGAGGCTACACACCTCACCGCTCTTCCTTCAATTCAATCGTATCGCTTGTTTGCAAATCAGGACAGGTCAAATTCGCTGAAGACATCGTTCAGGGCATGCCAAAGTTCGGATCTTTACCAGATGTTGTGTCTTATAACTCTCTCATTGATGGGTACTGTAGAAACGGAGATATGGGTAGGGCTAGTTTGGTGTTGGAGAGGTTAAGAGTCTCTGATGGGTTTATCTGCAAACCTGATGTGGTTAGTTTCAACTCCTTGTTTAAAGGGTTTAGTAAGAAGAAGATGTTGATGGAGGTTTTTGTGTATATGGGTGTTATGTTCAAGTGTTGTTCGCCGAATGTTGTTACTTATAGTACTTGGATAGATGCTTTCTGCAAATCCGGAGAGTTAGAATTGGGTTTAAGATGTTTTAGCTTTATGAAGAGAGATGGTTTGACTCCAAATGTGGTTACTTTCACTTGTTTGATTGATGGGTATTGCAAATCCGGGGGCTTGGAGGTTGCGGTTTCGTTGTATGATGATATGAGACGCGTTGGGATGTCTATGAATGTGGTTACTTATAGTGCTTTGATTGATGGGTTCTGTAAGCAAGGGGGAATGCAGAGAGCTGTGGAGTTGTATTCGCGGATGCAGGAGGATGGAGTGGAGGCCTAACTCTCTTGTATACACCGCGATTATCGACGGGTGTTTCCAGAGAGGAGATGATGTTAATGCCATGAAGTTTCTAGCGAGAATGCTTAACCAAGGGATGAGACTTGATATTGCTGCTTACGGTGTAATCATATCAGGGACTTTGCGGTAATGGTAAAGTAAAGGAGGCAGCAGAGGTGGTAGATGATATGGAGAAAAGTGGTTTAGTTCCTGATAGGATGATTTTGACAGCAATGATGAATGGTTATTTTAAATCCGGGCGGATGAAGGATGCGGTTAAGGTGTACAATGAGTTCATAGAGAGAGGCTTTGAGCTTGATGTTGTAGCTCTATCGACTTTGATGGATGGGCTTGCGAAGAATGGTCAACTACATGAAGCTATAGCTTATTTCTGCAAAGAGAAAGCTAATGATGTTATGTACACTGTGCTTATTGATGCTTTGTGCAAAGAAGGAGACTTTGTAGAAGTTGAGAGATTCTTTAGCAAAGTTTCAGAGGCTGGACTTGTTCCGGATAAGTTCATGTACACTTCTTGGATAGCTGGTTTGTGTAAGCAAGGGGACTTGGTGGGTGCGTTTAAATTAAAAACCAAAATGGTTAAAGAGGGTCTCCAGCTCGACTTGTTAACGTACACGACATTGATCAACGGTTTAGCTAGCAAGGGGTTGATGGTGGAGGCTAGACAGGTTTTTGATGAAATGTTGAGAAGAGAGATCAGCCCTGATTCAGCTGTGTTTGATCTCTTGATTAGAGCTTATGAAAAAGAGGGAGACGTGACTGCTGCTTCAGAGTTGTTACTCGATATGCAAACCAGAGGGCTTGTAACAGTAGTAAGTGTTGAGAATTGCAGTAAACAATGTGACAGTGAAGTGACCTGTACTTGAATTTACTGGTGATTTTGTTAAATGTGATCTTTTACATTAGAAATGGATACATTTAACAAAAGATACATGAATTTGATCGCGTTGTATACGTATATATAGAAGAGTTTTAGCTGAGGAAATGGAACTTGTGTCTCTGCTTTAGTAGGTATCGTCTTCAAGATTGATCAGTGGTGGTTCCTTTAAGGATGTTGTGTTTGCAGAGAGGGCATGTTTCTCTCATCTTAAGCCATTTAACGATGCAGTTGAATGGAAATGGTGGTTGAGTATGAAGCTCTGCTCCATCCTCATAAGAACTCAGACACACACAACAATTCTATGGTGGTTGCAAGGAAGCGTATGAAGCTCTGCTCCATCCTCGTAAGAGGTCAGACATAAAATCCACTTGAGCGTGAAATAGAAAAACACAGACGTTTAATCAACTAAACATGGCCTAACCTAAAAAACGTAAACAGAACCTTTGTTATCTAATACTATTCCGCAAATCTCATTCTTGAACAAATAATACTCAAATGAGATGTTAGGCCATCTTCATTGAGGAGTTTTTAAGTAGGGTTTTAATTTTTGAATTTTCATTATTTTTTTTGTTTTTTTTTACGGCTAAAAATCAGTTTTTAAAACTCTTATTTAAGAATCAGTTCTTAGTTTTTCTTAATTAAAAATTAAGAACCGGCTCTTAATAAAAGTTAAAAACTTCACCTAAAAATTCTACAATAAACATAAACATGGTCTTAGTTTCGAATTTGAACTGTCTTAGTTTCGAATTTGAACCCAAACTTTAGGCTGATCAATCCAATGAATACAAAATAACATTTTTATTGGATTAGGTACAATAGAAACAAAAGGATGAGGAGGTGGGCCAAAGGCCCAAAGATAACCACAAAATCCAAATGATAAAACTCGTGGCGCACAGTTATCTGTTTTGCAACCGTAAGAAGACAAAAAGAAAAAAAAAACTGTATCGAAAAACGGGCCTACAGAAATCCACCCCCAAAATCCTAATCCTTATCCTTTTACCCATCTCTTTTATTCTCTCCTTCCTCTTCCTCCTCGTCTCCTCCAAGCATCATCCCGATTACTTCATCTCTCCATCATCTAACTGAAGATGATGGAGTTGAGTTATCTCTTCCCTGACCTCTTACTTTTTATAGCACCGCTCTGGATCGCTGTCCTTATCGGTGTCTTGGTTGGTTGGGTTTGGAGACCAAGCTGGGCTACAGATGATAAACTCTTCACTTTTTTCAACCACAACCAACACAACAACCCCGTTACTAATACTACTTCGACCAACCATTCATTTGAATCTCCGCAGTTATATAAAGAGAAATCTGGCTTTGTGACCAATGATGATTTTAGGCATCTTTGGAACTTGGTTGAGGTCAAAGACGGTGGTCCTTCCTGGATTCAAATGATGGACCGGTCTACTCCTACTTTC
This sequence comes from Moricandia arvensis, assembly GCA_905132765.1. Lineage (NCBI taxonomy): Eukaryota > Viridiplantae > Streptophyta > Magnoliopsida > Brassicales > Brassicaceae > Moricandia > Moricandia arvensis. The sequence goes on along the minus strand of CAJHQP010012948.1, from coordinate 2,735 downwards.
TCTTACCAAGCTTGGAGAAGAGATCCTCATGATGGGCCACCACAGTACCGTAGCAGAACTGTGTTTGAAGATGCTACTCCTGAGATGGTGAGAGACTTCTTCTGGGATGATGACTTCCGTTCCAAGTGGGATGATATGCTTTTGTTTTCTTCTACGCTTGAGTCTTGTAAGGACACTGGTACTATGGTTGTTCAATGGGTCCGCAAGGTTACACACTTATACCACTACTCTTTGGACCAAGCTTTTTTTGTTTTGTTTCTCTGTTGACATGTGGAATCTTTTTGTTGCAGTTCCCTTTCTTTTGTAGTGACAGAGAGTATATTATAGGTCGGAGAATATGGGACGCTGGTCGGGTCTTTTACTGCGTGACAAAGGTATTGTTTTTCTCAGGGTCATGACTCACGAGCATAGATAGTGAAGCATTCTCCTAAAAAAATACATATGACCCCAAATTTGTAAAAAAAATAATAATAATAATATAAATTCTTACTAAATTGTCGATAGTTCCCAAAAATCTCAGTTATTCTTGTGGATATGAACTTTGTTTTGTTGCATACTGATTTGGTGGTGAAGTCATGACTTTTTCCATGTGTGATTCTTTTGTGTTTGTTTCAGGGAGTACCATATCCGTCTGTACCACGACAAAGCAAGCCACGGCGTGTTGACTTGTACTATTCAAGCTGGTGCATCCGTGCAGGTAAGTTTTACCAATGTCATGTACATTTGTGTAGGTTGTCTATGTTAATATGATTTCATGTGTGTTTATCATTTGTGTTAGTTGAATCGAAAAGAGGGAATGGTGAGATGACATCATGTGAGGTGCTACTATTTCACCATGAAGATATGGGAATACCGTGGGAGATAGCGAAGCTCGGGGTGAGACAAGGGATGTGGGGTGCAGTGAAGAAGATAGAGCCAGGCTTACGTGCATATCAGAGGGCCAAAGCAGAAGGAGCAGCAGGTTTATCATCAATGGCTCAAATCAACACCAAAGTGAGTGTGGAGGAGTTCATGAATGAGAGGGATTCAGCAGCAGAGGTTTCAGGAGATGAGAAGCCGTCGCCGGGGAAGAACATACCGAAGATACTAGTGGTGGGAGGGGCGGTTGCGCTTGCGTGTACACTGGACAAAGGGCTGTTGACAAAGGCGGTGATATTCGGAGTAGCGAGAAGGTTTGCAAGAATGGGGAAGAGGATGTAGGAGAATGAATGTGTACATTGTTGTCAAAGGAGTGAAAATGTGAAAAGGTGGAAGATGTGAAGAGGGTCACTCTCCTTTTGCAATTCCAAATAGAGAAAGAAAGGTTGTTTCATTTGTGTCTTGGTGAATGTATCAATCATGTATAAGCAACAGAGAAAAAGAAGCGTGACGACTCAATTCTTTTAGTGTTGGATTTGTGATAATAAACATATTAAACCTTTTTTATTGTCTAAATTTCTGATGAAGTGAAAGTCATGGGATTTGAAAACAAAACACAGAGAGGAAGTTATTTGTTTCCATCTCTACCATTTGCGTTTAACTAAGATTCTGAATGGCTGGTTCAAAGGTTTGTTCCACAAAGATGCAAAGTCCATGTGATATTTCTTCTCAAGTATACCAACTGAAACAAAGAAAATATTAACTTTTAGCTTATAATTGATTTAAGCTTACATCTTGTGAAAGCCTTCTTGACTCTCAAAGCATCTCTCTTCAAAGGTTTATACTAGTAGTTAGGTGATGTTTGTTTTCCATATGTTATCTCCATCCGGACCAGTTGATCCATTCAAATGACCTGGCTAGATGTTATTCAAGATCATTCGTTTCTCTATCCAAATAGTTTATTTAGAACAATCATCTAAATGAGTACAAATACTTGTACGTTTTCTCATCTCTATTTTTATATAGATGAGTTATATTAATACCCTTTTGGTTTGATTTAATCTTATTTTTATTTTTATGTTCAAGTATATTAATTTTTATTTAACATATAGTTATATATGGTTTGGCGGAAAAATATAATTTCGCGATTCTTCTGATATTGCATTTTTGCGATTTCGACGACAAATATGATTTTGCGGTTTAACAAGAAAATATAGTTTTGTAATTTTAGCGAGTTTGCTAGAAAATGTGTGTTTTGCGGGTTTGTTAGAAAATGCAATTTTGCAGTTTTAGGAGAAAAATATAATTTTTTGGATTAGTGATCTTAAGATATTTATTGAAATCACCATGTGTTTTGATTTTTATAAATTAATCAAAATATGATGTTATTAAAGTATAAAGATTTATTTATTGGTTTGATATTATAGTTTTAAATGGCAACCAAAACAATGAATAGAAATTTTTTTCCTCCTTTAAAATTACATTATAAAAATAAGTTTTCCTTTTTTATTTATTCTCATTTTTAGAGAATAATAAAACTAAATTGTTATTCAATTTGTGGAAGCCCTTTTAGTCTAGTGATTTGACTAAAAGTTTATTAATGCTTCTAAATAAGAAGATTTAGGGTTCAAACTTCATAAAATGCAAATTACACAAATTTATGGAGAAAAGAGTTACAAGAGGTCTTCAGTATGGTGCAAGACGTATCATCGAACATGAATCTCATAGAACGGCTCGAAATCATACAGTCAAACATATATTTTCATAAAGTGGTAGAATTGTCGAATGTAAAATCGTCTATGTAATATTTCTTATTGTTATAATATCATAATTAATCAGACGTTAAAAAAAATTGTTATTCACGGAATTTGATAAGA
>CAJHQP010012947.1:0-10575 GCA_905132765.1 Moricandia arvensis | reverse complement strand
CGAGGAGATACATGAAAGTGTTGCACGGACGATGGCTAGCTATAATAATTACTTGTCACTTCCTTATAACAGTATACATGCATGTCGAATACTTATATCTTATATATACGAGATTAATGGTGGATTCATCATGCAAGTAAGTGGTGCTGACTACTGCTTACATAGCGTCATTATTACGTTCACATAAGAAAACGTGTTGCCATATGCAATTATCCAAACGTACCAGTTAAATAACATTAACTATGCTATCGAGCCATAAAAGTTTAGGCAGTGATGAGAAATAAAGAATTATTCGGGAATATTTGGATGATAGGGCCGCGAAGCAGAATTGATTCGACCAACAAGAAAGAGAAAAAAAGGAGACAAAGGCATGGGTCCATGGATGACCATATCCTTCGTCAAGATAGTGATGAACTCGGACCCCATGTGTTTTGTTCTTTTAGAGTTATTAAAGATACGAAGTTCCTTTGATAGCGATGGCCGTAATTGAAGTTTTATCGTGGTATATGGCCTCATGAAAGTAAGAAGCTGCCTTCTGTTTTAACCGTAGCCATGTCATGTTCACAGGCCCATTCACAATAGAATTATGCATGCTGTCGCCTCGACGTTGCGCCGCAACTCTTTTGTTTTGGTTGGTTTTGTTATGTACCGGCTAAGAAAAGTCCGTAATCAATTTGCATCGACTGTAATTGAATACCGGAATAGACATTTGACTGCCGATCATAGTTGTATTGCTGCAACACTGCTACATAATAATTCCGTATGTGTTCGAATTGGATGTATATTTAGAAATTTGTCACATGCTAATACATATAGCACTTATACGTTTCAATGCATCAGTTTCCGTAGTGAATTATTCTCCGTAATTTCATAACCACTAAGATTGGTTAATAAACATTTTGAAATTTACAATATACGCATTATTATACACAATTAAAAATGTAAAAATAGTATCTTTTTGAAATATTTTTGTGTTCTAAAACATGGGATCTTGCTGGGTGTAAAATAATCTCAGAAGGGGTTTTAGCATATTTGTATGGAATTTAGCATAAATAAAATTGTGGACAATTAATTAATGAAAATAATTAATAATAATAAATTACTTTAAAGGTTTGAGAACTTAAAGAAATGTGTAATGACGTAAACCAGAAGATATCAATACAAAAAAACCGAGCAGTAATAATCTCAAAGGGGTTTTACATATTGTATGGAATTAGATAAATAAAATTTGGACAATTAATTAATGAAATATAATAATAATAATAACTTTAAAGTTTGAGGAAACTAAAGAGAATGTTGTCGAATGTAGCTGTAAAGACTCATTCGAGGGATTGGAAATGGAGCCAGTACTGCTATCGCCCTCCCGGCTCCCACCAGCTTCCATCTGCATAATCCAAGTCACATATACTAACGGTATATCCTTATAGTGTCTTGTGTTTTAATATGTAATCTAAACCATAGATCGTCACTAAATAAAGAGCATCATGCATGATAGCTTATCGCTTAAATTAAATAGTGGAGAGCGGAGAAGTATAAACTAGCCTGAATTTTGAAACTAAAGGTGTGTGGAGAAAGAATAGATGCAATCTGTAACGTTGGCGAGTTCGTTCCCTGTGAGCAAGCATGAACTCCACTCCAATGGCATGATGTATCGTTGTTGGATTTGCGCTTTAATTAAGTTCAGACCGTTCAGCTGTCTGTTGAAGAAAGCAAGAAGTACTATATACTATTAAGTATTATTTTTGGTGTGTGTGTTTGATATAAATATATTACGCGCAAATCGTGAGATGGATCGAAAAACGCTGCTAGGGTTGTGAAAAATATTTGGAGTTGTGATGTAATATTCGCTGAAAGAGTGGCAGTCACTTTCGCATGCCTTTCGGTATCAAGATACCCGCTGTTACAGTAGCATGTTACAAGAATCAGAGAAATATTAGTGATTCATATTCATTGTGGCCACACCATATCTATTTTGGTACATCTGCATAGAAAAAATAGGAGATAGAATGTTCTAGTGCATGTGCATTATAATTGTAATAAGTACCCTATGATGATTCAACATCAGTCGCTACTGCTTCTCTAGAATGTGAAGGATATGATGCTTTGCCATCTCAAGCTCGTCAAGTATGATACCTATGTCCAGCATAACATTGATAACATGAGCTCCAAACTAATGCTAATAGCATTCATAGGCATAAAAACTACTATAATATAGGATATTAATAAAGTGTATCCACTGCTTGTGTGTAGTGCAATATCGTTGTTTGCCCCCATGTAAGAGCTTCTTCTCTGCTATACTGTGTTTCTCCGTAGTATAGCTCTTTGCTCATCCTGCACCATATCATTATATACATACATTTAGAGTATTCTTAGGTATATAGTAGTGAGGAGAGGATTAGATTACTAATGGTGATGAGTCAAGAGAAAGCTGCTTAAACGATCTTCTAAGAAGCTTGCCTGATCATCATGTAAGGTACTAATGTAATCCAGAGTTATGGCACTAGCTGTCGTGTCTTGCAGCGGCGAAAGGACTCCTGATAATGTTGTCTCGCTGATTGGTTCTTGGGTGTAGCACAGGCTGACCATGCATGGCGTCTTATAGTTAGTAGATGACAAGAAGTCCGTTTCCATGAGGATGCTTTCTTCTCTGTACTTTTGCAGCGTATATCTCGTTTACGTATTGCCTTCCAGCCGCTTCCTCGCGCTATTATTATATGGAAGTGTTTTTAAGTCAGTTGTCTCAGAGTGTTACGTTAATGTCTGGAGTATTAATTGGAGTTGATTCACTTTAAAGAGAGAGATCATACAGTGAAGAGCTTTGTGGTGGTAAGATGATTTCCGGGGAGGTCATGGGGAAGAAGAGTTGTAGCGCGTGTTGTCCTACAAGATTGTAGTTATGTGTCATATCTCCTTGTAGAGGTAAGCACTGTCCAATGGGTCCAATATGCTAGAATACCCACTTATGCAAAAGCGATTACTGCAGAGATGAATATAGAGAGAGATAGTAAGTAGGAATTGCAGTGTGATGTGTGTGTGTGTGTTGTGATTTTTCTTCTGTACATATGAACATGTTAATGATATATATATATTATGCCTTCGTTCATTTCTTGGTAGGTGAGAGCAATCGATGGGCATATATGGAGACAGAGTTGTAAAGAAGGTAGAGGCAGATGTGTTCGATACTGCTGGGATGAGGTGTTCGCTGAGTAGTGTTTCGGTATGAGAAGAGGAGGTTGAACAAGTCGTATATATAGGCATGATGTAGATCTCCTTGGTGGAAAAGAGTAGAGTCAGATGGTCGCAATAGCCTCTCTTGCTTCTTCGGATAGCGTTGTTTGATACATATGATCGTCATGAGTCACCGAATGCACAAACCTTGCATGCCTCGGGCTAGCCAGCATCATCGCAGGATAGCCATGGATTGCGTCGTGTTTGAATATCGTCTCTATGATCTGAATATCATCTAAACAGGATACATTCTTTTAAGCTAAGATCATTTAACAGAGAACAATTTGTTGTTTTAGGTTTACCTCTTTTGCTTGGAGTGTTAGAGAAACATGGGGTTGCATTGTGAATAAAGTTGTAGTTAGTCTCTCCTAGATGTAGGCATCCCATGGCAGCAGGTAGGAGTGCTTACATCTATTGTTCCTGCCTCTTCTTTCTGCTTATTAGTCGTTTGGTGAAGAGCCGCGCGGGACTCGTATCCTAAAAGTCAAGCGAGAAAGATGATACTGGTATGACGCAATGAAGTGCAAAGATATAGCCATATCATTATCTCAATTTAGATTTAGTGTGATGCTTTAGCTTGTAGTGAGGATGTGGTTTGGGAGGCTGAAAGAGAGATTCGAATTCGATTTCTGGATTAAAGGAGGAGGTAAAATAAGAATGTAATGGACAAACACACACACAATTATACGTGACGAGAGAGAAGTGGGTATATATGACACTGAAAATATAGGAGTATATTAAATAAGGAGAAAGTGTCAAGGAAAGAAAGTTGAGAAAAGTTAGATTTGTTTTGAAAAGGTATTATGTTATTGCTGCTCCAAACGTGATGAAATGACGTACTACTGCTTTCTATTCATGCAAATTTTGGTTTCTCAGTGCCGAAGAAGCTGATAGCAGTCGTAAAGTGTACGATCTGTGCCTCTATTCTCATGGGTTATGTAGAAGGATATAGCCTATGGGACTTTCTTTTCCAGTTGTTCTTTGAAGGATGTAGATATGGATATCATTGAGGAATTCGAATTAACGAGGGTGCTAGAATCGCGATTTATGATATATGCATGGTTGCTTTGACCAGAAATTTTTATTCATGTTAGCTATCCTGCCGTTGGTGTTTTCAAGGTAATATTGAGCAGTGTAGAGCTTAGCTACAACTACTATACGAAGGTTGCTGATATTACAGAGATTATAGTTGAACTATTTAAAGATTTTATTCTATGAAACTGATAAAAGGGGTAAGATGTATGATAAAAAAGAAGTAGTATAAGGGATTTTGGTATACTATAAGAAGGTATAGTTGTGATAAATAGATTGACTCAAGTCTCTTATGATATTTCCAATGTGTGATTGTTTTCTCCGAACACTCTCTGAGTAATGGTGTCGTAATAATCATTATATCTGCATGAATCGCATCATGCTGCGTTCGAGATATTTATGTTCTTTGTAGCCTATCGTTGAAGAATTGAGGACTTTTTGGGTCAGTTATATTGTGAGAGTGATGCACAGCCATTTTCTGCGGCGAATTGAGTGAGCTAGGTGTGGTAGGTCTGCATCTGGAGAAGGCTGAGTCATAACGTCAATGTTTCACAAATACAATGTTTCATTGGTTTTGTGTAGCAGAGCGAAGTCCAACTCTCCAAAAATAGCCTGACACGTCTCTATTGCGTGCAGATATCACATTCTTTAGCTACTTCAGCGCATCGACCTTTAACATGGCGACTGGATCATCAGAGACTTTATAAGCCTTTGGAACCCGGAAATCAATCCCCACAAAATTGATCACACACTTTGATCTTATCTCTAGTCCTATACGTCTTCTCACTCAGATGTTACACAATATACTTCGCCTCATGTGTCATATAACACTAATTTTCGTTGTCGAGAGTATCGACTCAATAGCTGCTGCATGCTTACTCTAGTACTATCAGTAGGTCATGATGAGAACATAATCTGCGTATTGAAAAATATAAGTCTCTCTCCTTCACAATAGAGATCAAGACTCCAACGTACACTTCGTTTTTTGAGTTTTTGATGCACAAAAAAGTAGATAACGATACTAATCTGTCAGAAAATGACAAAGAGAGAAGATTATGTTTATTTTACTGAGTTCTCTTTTCGACTGACAATTTAGAGTACAAACATGCACCGTCTCATCAAGCATATTCAACGGCTCTCAAATAACTGCTAAACCCTAAGTTCAAATTAGATTAATGTAACCCTATAAGCGATAGTAAGATAGATATTTATCAAAGACCTTATTTATAATCTCTTAAAAAGTGACTTAACTCTTATTTGCTTAATTATTTTTTCTGTCTTGAGCAAGCTGATGTGTGATGGCGACAGACTTTTGTTTTCTTCTTAGGTAGCATTATTTCTTTGGTCTTTATCTCCCCGGTGTATACTGCCGATCATTCATCTATCTATTTGCTATGAATCCTAACAGAGATCAATGGACTTAGCCTGTATGTGTGTTGTGTTCGAGTATCGTGGTATGTCTCGTGTTTGGTCATGAAGCAGAGAGATTAACCTAAGAGAGCTATCACTCTTAAATCTTTCGAAAACAAATAATTCACTCACCTATGCAAGTCTAGCACTCACGCGAAACATCAATCATGTTTTCCCTTTCTTTGGGGTTTTGACGGTTCGTAGGTGTCATGGATTCACCATATAGTGATTTCAGTTGGTTGGCCAAGCTCGGCTGGGAGCGCTAAATCTTTTGGTTCAAGAAATCAATCTCGGAGCTATGCCTCTTTATTCGCAAACCTTGAAGCATTCGTGTTTGAATTGCTGGATGCATGCAGCATGCTTCAGCACTCATAGTAGCGAAGAATTTGGAAGGAGCAGCTATGACATGGAGTTGATTCTCTGATGACTTGATATCCAGTGCATATGGTACGCTATTCTATGGCGGAGCATGATCCAAGAATCTTTGCATTAGCTTAGTCAGTCAGACAACGGCTTCATGATTTTAATCTTTCCTACTATTTCGTGGCACGCGTCCCGGCAACACTTTACAACGGCATGTGTAATGCGTGAGATCGTGCTGAGAATTTCTTTCGTAATAGCGATAGACTTTGATGTATGTGTAAGATTTGTTTTTATCTCTGCATTTATTAATTCACTACATTTCTAGTCTTCAGTAATATAATAAAATGCATGTAGCGAGAAGAAATAGTATTCAGTATGCAAACATTCATCTACTATATGTGAAATTATAAACGAGAGAAATTTATTTATTAGTATTAGAAACAAAATCTCTCAAATCAGTAACTGAAATCGATTTTAAATAATATATAAGATATATGAATTAAACCATTTTATCACTATTTGATTTCGAAATAGATCTTTGCTTTTCAAAAGGAATAATATCACATAATTTTTGTGATAAAATGATTAATTTGTAGTGCGGTGCGAGATGACTAGTAGTGAGAACATATACTTTGGACCGATTATTTCAAGAATATATGAATGGCATTGTTTTATACTTACAAGGAACGACTTGTTTACAAAGTGATCAACATCATTATATGATCAAAATGGTAATTGGCTTGGAGAATTCGAAAGATATAACGCTCTTCTAGCCTCCAAGGAGAAAGTTACATTGATTTAATTTCTTGATTTGATGTGTTTAACGTTTCTAGTCTCTTCTACATATATGACTAAAACATATAAAGTGTCTTTATCAAGTATAATCCAAAATGAATTATGTTATCTCAAATTAACATTAATTTAGGCTCAGGTTTAGTGTGTCACTATCAAAAGAAAAGAACATAGGCACTCAGTGACAACATATTTCCCATACAAGGAAGAATTCCATTCTAGAAGGGATTTGCAGTTTTTACGTAACATAATCGACGATCGATGTTGCCTAAATTGTTCCGTATCATTCTTTACGATATCGATCTAGTAGTGTCATTAGTTTTTTTTAGTCACGCTGCTTATATATATGTATATGGGCCAAACAAGAATTGAGATATTTATTCCTAATACCCCGCTCTCTCCAGATAATATTCTTATCGCCAGAAATTTCGAAACTTTAGGACATTAATACTCGGGTTGACTGCGAGAGTCATAGTACGACTTTATATACCCAGTCGGATCAATGATTATATTAATTAGGGGTTTAGGGTAAGTTTAGGATTGTGAGCTCTGATACCATGTTAAGATTCAGGCTTATCATGGACGATTAACTTAATAATCAATTGACAATAAGTGAATTGACCATAATCCTGTTATATTATGACTAAATGTCCTATTAAATTTTCGATGTGAGATACTTATCTCTAATATAATGTTAATAGTACAAAATAATTTAATCGTAGATTTGCATCACTTCATTTCTGTAAAAAAATATGTTAGCGAATAGTATGGTAGTGTGAAGTAACTCTTGTATACATCCAAAAGGATTTAAATTTTCATTACAAAACAATAGTAACTTTGATGTTTATAGGAGTCGTTAGTACAGTTTTTGATGAATAAATGTATTGATGATGAACAAGCGAGAAGATGACGATTTTGTCCGAATGTTTATGAAGTCTATAATGAAATAGTACGTGAGAGTAAATGAAATGGACTTAGTCGGTGCCTTACACTTACCAATTGTCTTCGTCTGATTTGAAACCTATAGACTAACGCTATTCACATGTTTGCAAAAGAATTGTTTATGTATTTTTCCAAAATACATTTTGTAAATAAGATTTTTTAGTTGTGTACTTTGGGATGGCTGTCTTTATCCTATATGGCACATGTATATTTGAACATTTAATTTTGATAAAAAAAAAGAGAAAATTAACGAAAGAGGAAATAAATTTTGGGTGAGAGAAATCCAGTGGAGTCGGCGCATCGTGTTCACGTGATGACGTGACATGAAGTGTGTGTGACCCATCTGTATGCAATACAGCTCACTCAGTTCTGATCTGTTCCCTTTTACCATCTGATCGTCGTCTCCGGTTGAAACAGCTTGAGTCCCATCTATTACGGTCGTCTGAGATCTTGTTCGTAAGCGCCGAGAATTCGTCTGGACACACTAAGGCACTAAAGCGAACCGTTCAAACTGTGGCTTTAGTTGGTACCAAACACCAGTTTGGACTAAGCCCGATGAAAATAATGACTTGAACCCCTAAAACTTTTTGAAAAAAGTTTATATTATAATCATATGTTCCTAAACAAATTTCTACGTCCCCAAATTTTTAAAAGAAAAAAATTTAGTTCAAATCGTATACTAATAAAAGAAGGTTAAGGCTCATAAAACATCCACATGCCACATCAACATAAATATTTTTTTTCAAAAGACGCCATGTGACATTAAAAGTAGAACAATTAATTAATTATCGATATCAAACATAAAATATAATATTGTTACTTTTTATATATATATAATAATAGTACATTATATATTAAAATACCAATAATAAGAGTAATATATACAATATAAAAAATAGAAATATTCACATTAAACATCTATCGTAATATTATTATTTTCTATATATAAAAAACAAATAAATAATAAGAGAAATATACAATATAAATAACAATTAAATATACATATAAGAAAAAATAAATAATAAGTAATATCCTATATAGAGAAATGATAATTAAATTACCCATCAATCCAAAAAATGTATAGTAAATAAATAATAAGTAGAATATACAATATCGAGAAATATAAAATTATTACATTAAAAAATCTATCATGATATTATAATATAAGTAAGTATATAATATAAGAAAATAAATAATAAGTAAATATACAATAAAAATAAAATAAAAATATTACAATTAAAACATTCTTTTTATCTAAAATTACATTAAACATCTATCGTTAATATAAGAATAAGTTAATATACAATATAAGAAATAAAAATATTACATTAACATCTATCGTAATATTAAGTATAAGTAAATAAATAAAATGTATAGTAAAATAAATAGTAAGTAAATATTACATTATACTTTGGATTAAGCACTAAATTATGAACGTAAGAGTATATCTATTGTAAAACTTAGTTGTTTTCTCCATAATGTCCTACTTCATTATGAAGTGAAAGTTGGAGTAATGAACAAAAAATAAATGCATTAACTTAATTGTATAGAGTAAATCAATATTAATCAATTTATATAATGAAAATAGAATATGGGTTGAAACATTTCGTACTCCAAACTCATTTTAGAAAGAAAATGAAGTGTGTTGGAGATATGTTTGAAATTGACTTCTTTGTAATATCCAAGAGATATTAAGCTTTTGAGACATATTTATGAGAATGCATAAACTACTTAGTATTCTATTATCTTCATAAACAATTAATAATTTTGAAAACTTATTTTTACTTTATAGTTCATAATTATTAACTAACAAAAATACTTAAATTTCTTATTTAAAATTAAAATGAAAAATATATCATTATTAATTTGTATTATATTGAAAACATAAAGAAAATTAAAAAAAAAATTATTATAAAAAGTTGGAGACACTAGAAACAGATTTTGTGAAATAAATTTCACAAGGGTATGCAGATATCTGTGTATTTATAAAAAGATATGAGTGCAATCATATGTGCTATAACTTTTTTTCTTGTTTTCTGAGAAAATTATACCACTTCTAGTTTTTACTATATTGTATATTTTGAAATATTGTGTTGTATACGATAGTCATACACAAATTTTGCCGAGTCAAAAATTATTAGCTTAATCTAATAAAAACTGAGTCAAGATTTTATAGATACGATATGCTATATATATATATATATTATATATATATATATAACTATTTTATTCCATATAATTATATACCAAAATGAAAACATTTATTAACTATTTAACAAATTATATTATTCAACATTAGTCATTTTCAACCAAAAACATATGTAGTATAATATATTATTTGCTATCTTTATTGAACGCGGGTTTTCTACGTGGTCTAAAATATATATATTTGAATTCTAATTGTGAAAAATCTGTTCTTGGTTACTTAAATAGGCAAACTGTTTTTACTATATAGCAGACCCAACCATTGTTCGGTAACCCTACTCACATTTCTTCTTTCAATCTTTTACGGTCTTCACTGCTTAAGTTCATGCCTCCTCCTATTTCAGTTTACAGTATTCATGATCCCTTAGCCCGTGCTGCTTTTGCCCTAAGATTCCCTGCAGCTGTTTTGAATGAATCACTTGAAAACCGAACTCCCCAGGTGAAACATCGAACTGTAAAGCTGATTTTTTTTTAATATGGTTCGTTATTTTGAAATATAGTTTGCTTATATTATTCACTTACTTGAATTTCTCTTCTTGTAGTTCATTGGTGAGAACTTTGGTGGAATTACTTGAGCCCATTTTTACAGAAAAAGTCGTTGAA
>CAJHQP010012946.1:0-10575 GCA_905132765.1 Moricandia arvensis | reverse complement strand
CACTACAAGAAAACTCGTCCATTACTAGGGCAGGTTTTCCTCGTTAATTCCTAGTAAATGGCCTTTTACTAGGAACTTACGAGGAAACGCGTTTCGTCGAAACACGTTCATCGTAAAGCCTTTTTCCTCATAAAGTCGTAGTAACCACTTTCCTCATAATTTCCTAGTAACCACTTTCCTCGTAATTTCCTAGTAACCACTTTCCTCGTAATTTCCTAGTAACCACTTTCCTCGTAATTTCCTAGTAATGCTTTACTAGGAATTTACTTCAAAATGTTTTTCCACTTTCCTCGTAATTTCCTAGTAATGCTTTACTAGGAATTTGCTATGAAATATTTTTCCCTATTAAAAAATAATTAAAATAAATATAAATAATATATTTAAAAAAAATTAAAGAATCCAAATTATAAATAAAAAAGAAATAACAAAATATTTTATAAATAACTAAATATTTAAGTTTTAAATTCATATACAATTAAAGAGAAAAAAACTAAACTACGGATGTTGCTCGTTAAATCAACCTAATCTAAATTCCCTAAACTAACCACCTAATCTAAATTCCCTAATCTAACCACCTAATCTAATTCCTAAACTAACCACCTAATCTAAATTCCTAATCTAAACACCTAATCTAAATTCTCTAATCTACCACCTAAGTAGGAATAGAGAGAACCTTAAGAGAATTCAGAGAGAAGCTTACTACAAATGAGAAATCGGAATTGCTCGAGTTTATATAAGGAATTTTGTTTCCTCGTAAGGCCCTAGTAACATTACTAGGCCTTTACGAGGAAATAGCTATGCCCGTGTTTTTATTTCTCGTAAAGTCCTAGTAATACCATTACTATGACTTTACGAGGAAACTGCTTTACTAGGAAATCAGCTATGCCCGCGTTTTTTCCTCGTAAAGTCCTAGTAATGTTATTACTAGGACTTTTACGAGGAAACAACTATGCCCGCGTTTTCTCTTACAAGGGCTTACGAGGAAAGGGTTTGTAAATCCCTAAACTCGAAACCCCAAACCCCAAACCACAACTTCCTTAACTTATAACCTCTCTACAACCAACTCCTAACCTCTTCTACACCTAACCGGCAAATTTCAAAACTAAACAACCTAATATAAGTTCCCTAAACTAACCACCTAATCTAAATCCCTAAACCCTAACCTTAACCTAAACCTAAACGTAAACCCTAACCTAAACCAACTTCCATAACTTTATACCTATAACATCTTTATAAACCCCAAATCACAAATTTAAAAAAAAAACTAAAAGAAGTATACAGTCATCGGAACGGTTTTTATCAACCCCACATAGCTTTCCTCGAACTATCTACCTGAAGAAAAGCCCCAAGCTATTTCATTGAGGAAAAGCTATGAGGAGTTGATAAGAAACTATTATGTTGACTGTGAACTCCTTTCAGTTATGAATTGAGTATTTTCTATTTGTTTGTTGTGTTTCAAATGAATCACATATGGTGGTATTTATAGAAATTTTCGAATCTGAGAATTTACTAAGAAATTGCTAGGAAAAGTAGGTACAAAATTTAAATTCGATATTTTCTATCTAGTTCCTCTTTAATTTCGTAGTAACAAAACTCGTTCCTCTTAATTTCGTAGTAAGCAATTACTAGGACTTTACGAGGAAACTGCTTTACTAGGAAATAGCTATGCCCGCGTTTTTTTCCTCGTAAAATCCTAGTAATGTTACTATGACTTTACGAGGAACTGTTTTCTTCGTAAGTATACGAGAACCTTACGAGGAAACATGGTTTTCCTCGTAAACTCGAAGTAAACTCGTAGTAATTTTACGAGGAATTATTTTCCTAGTAAAGTTTTCCTAGTAAATGCTTAGTTTTCTGTAGGAAATTTAATATATTAGGTAATTGTTGACTCCTCTTGCCACCACCAGTAAAATAGAGGGGCAACTTTATTGCACAAAGTGTAACTAAGGCAGGGTCTTTTGGATCCTATGTTCAGTGCAGCCATCCCTCCTTGGCTTTTTGAGTTTTCTTCAATGAAAGCCGCACCCTCCTGATTGCATGTGTTCACCTTTTTTGGGTACGGGGTTTGGGTCAGAAAGTTTGTTGTCCTACCCGTGCAGAGTTTTGGATGTATGTATGGAGTTAGCATGAGTTGCATCTCTGTTGGTTGTTGTATGCTACACTCTGGTTAGTTTTGTATTAGTTTGGATTATTGATTATCAATGGAAATCCGTGAAAATAATAAAATAGATATAATTGACTCAATGGATTCCTTGTGCTGTTGTCTTTATTTTAAATAAAGCGACCATGCGCGGGTAAATCTAGATTGTTTGAGTATCATTTAGCATAGTTTCTCACAAATGAATCACTAGCATTATTATATTGATAATTTTTATAATTTTACTAAATATTAATTTTTGAAAATAAAAATAAAATTGTGTGATTGAAATAGAGACACATGGTATTTGAATTTCTTTTACATAAAAGAAGAGTACGCGTATAAAGAGACGCCCCTCACTATTCTACCTCCCTCTTTCCTACTATTTACTATTTTACTATTTTTTCTGGTGAAAAACTATTTAAAAATGCACCACTGCTGATGCTCTTATAGACTAGGAGAATATCATGTTTTGCTTTTATCCTAGATATTTAAATGTAATGAAGAGTAGTATCAATTATACTCAGTAATTAAATAATGAAAACAACCACAAACCCAATGAAAAATCATTTTTGGTTGGCGAGCACTATAAAGTGGGCATTACATGTCCACACATACTACAAACTAGTATTAACTTAATTAATGTTACAAACTAGTATTAACTTAATTAATGTTACAAACGGCCTTTAGTTGGAGCAGGTTAAGTATAGGACTAATTTTTAAAAATTGTTTAATTATATCCAGCTTGAAAACTTCTGGTTTGAAATTATCAACAATTTTCTTTCAAATGAACAATTCTCCACTCGAAGTCCAAATATTTGTCGTTCCAGGACTTGTTTGTTTTAAAAGAAAGTTGTGTAAAACATTTTAATTCGTGTCAAAACTCTCAATTTTTGCTTAACTTTAATTAATACTCGTATTGCAAATTTGCAATGGACGTCGTAATGAATGCTTTGTGAAAGAGAAAAACATTGCTAAATTCATGCACGGATACAAAAGTTAAAAAGCCGAGAGCTCTATAATAGCGTCGCAAAATGCGATGCTTTGGTATTTGATAATCATGATCTCTGAAATACATACGTCTTGGGCTACAGATGGTACAAGTAACTACTGGATTGTGACTAGTTAAACAACATACTCCTATTTCGTAACGATAATATTTTCGATGTTTTCACATATTTTTAAAAATACATTAAACTACTATAATCAATGTATCATTTTCTGTAATTTTAATATTTTTAACTAATAATAATTCAATAATTTTTTTTTTGAAATTTACAAAATTTTCTCACACAAAAATATATTTTGTAAATAATTTGTTTTTCTAAAATATTTATCTTACTAAAACGGAGGGAGTGTAATTAGTGGATAAACACTATCACACATCATTTTGAAGGAGTATACTAGTAGTAGTTAAACAGCATGTCAGGATTTTGTAAATTGCTTAGTTGTTTATTTGTTTTTTCCCCAACTATATTTCTATGTAAAAAGTCCAATAATAATTGTGAATTATATAAACTGAAAAGCTGGCATCTTTGAGAAAAGTAATTATGTTCACATGCATTGAGTTCTGGTTATACCCTCATATAATTTTAACCAGTTAATATGATGATTATCCAATTTTCAAATACGGATATCAATATTGAACATTCCATTATTTTACCATACTTTGCTGGGAGTCAGATTCCAGTATAACTGTTTAGAACAGATGTTAAATAAAACGAAATTTCAATTATATTTATTCCATAGTTTCATACATTTCTCGTTGCTATCCATCTAATCACCACATATATATTTCGCCTGTAGAAAAAACAGCTAACTGAATTGTTGGTAGCATTAGCAATGACAACAGCGAACATTAGAACAATCATTTTTTATTATAGTTTCAATACTATCATTTAGTACCTACGTAACAGAAATACAGTTTCAATTATAATCATCACTCGTCACTGCTGCTATCCATCTCATCAATCTGCACTACATTCTACATATATATATTTGGTTCGTGACTACAAGTATGTAATGACTATTCGCTGGTATATATATAAAAAGACTTACGTAGTAGTCACTCAACCAAATGATAAATCCACCAAACTTTCTGTTTAGACCACTTAATGTAGATCAAAGTATGATTAAAATAAAGATAATGAATTACACGAATACTTCTACACATAGAAGAAATGATGAATACAGATTCACTGATTACACACAAAGCCCTCGTATTCACTTATTCTTCTACCTCGTATGATAATACCCCTAAGCAGTCCTCATGAAGAAAGACCTTTTAATACTAAAACAAAACAATAATTACCCATCACACCGGATATAAATAAAGACAATCTGGAAACTAAGTTCTGACAACTTTAAACTAAAGCACCCCATGTGAGAAAGAACAAAAGATCATCAAAGTAAAGAATAATAAAATAAAGAGAAAAGAGAAGAGAAGCCAATAAACCACCTCCATCGGAAGTTTTAAAAGAGAGTTCTCTGACACAAAATATTAAAAATAAAAGAAAAATAAGAAAGAGAAATTGCAGAAGTTTTAAAAACAAACCTCTGCAAGAACCGTATGAGAGACTGTACACCCCACTTATCTATCATGTCATTGGTCAATTGTTCTTACAAATTTAATTTTAAATACATAATTAATTTAAATTAAAAATACTAATACTTTTATTAATAAGAACCTCAAATTAACATCTTTATCATGGAGGTGCTCTAACTTCATGATCTATTTTTAACCTTTTCTTTTCAACCATGAAGATCCTCCTGTATAACTGAACATCCCACTCCAATATGTATTAATTACCATGGCTCTTCTCTTGTGTTGTGCCCGAAAGCTCTTTCATATCTGAAAAAGGGAACAAAACCCTACTTGCTCCATTCATTTCATTAGCATGATTATTATCTTCAGCACTTTGGTTACTATTTATGGTGTTATTACCAATCCCTTGATGATGATCAATGGAGAATGAAAGGTTATTGTTACTCTGTTTGTAATCAGCCATTGTTGGAACCCTAAAGATGAGTAAAGAACTGAGTTTGAATCCATCATTTGACCTGGCAAGAACGTGTTCATTCCTCTTGAAGAGACTCCATTGGATCTTAGAAGCTCGAGAGCTGAGGCAGGAGATGATGAAGCATACATTGAGGATGATGTATTGTTGTTCTCGATCTTGGGCATAATAAAGAATCTGAGACGTACCATGATGATGATCTTGCATGACAGGAAAAGACAACAAGTTTGAGATTTTTTTGGCGACTTATTTAGGGTTTTGGCTTGAGAAAAGAACCGGTGGGTTAGATCTAGAAGCTTGTGGCTGGAAGGTGAAGCTAGACGAGTTGATGATCTCTTGTTCTTTCTTGAGCTGCCTCCGACAGGGACGTTACGAAGAGTGCCACCTTCGTCCAATCTTCGACAACCTTTGCAGAAGTATCTTGGTTGTGTGAGCCTGTAGTTGTTGTAATAACAGAACTTTGTATTTGTTGAGTTACATCTTGGACAGTTTACTTTCTCTTGTGGTTTGGCCTTTCTACTTTCCATAGTTGTAGCCGTGTTGATGTTGTCACTGCCGGAGCCGCCGTTGGATGTGGTGGCATTTAGCCTTGTTGTGGTGGTGGATGAATGTTGGTGGTTGATGGTTGTTGGCGATGTGTTTGAAATCATTTGATCTATTGGTTTAACGTTTATAATTTCTTGAAAACCCTATAATAATTAAGATAAGATCAAATGAATCACATACAATGTCAAATAATACAATGACAATATTTAACCGAGTCTCGAAGCTCGCCAAGATTAGGGTTTGTGATGAGCTGAATTTAAGTAATGATTAAGCTCAACTGAAAGAAAAAAAACTAGAGTTCTACGGTTAAATCGTGGGTGCTTTTAAAAAAAATTCGTGAAAGGAAACTAAACCATAGCGTAGAAAAACAACTTGGTAAGAGCTGAGAACTAAGAGATGTTAATTAGAATTTCTTAGTAGGGGTTTTTAACATTTTTTAAAAGATGTTTTTTAGCTTTTAAATAAAAGACATAAGAGCATCCACAACCCTATTACTCTTAAGAGTCTTTAACTAAAAGGGTATTTCAGATTTTGTAAGGATATTTTAGATTTTTTTTTAAAAAAATAAAAAAAAATAAGATGACCATTCACTGGGCCGCCACGTGGGCAGTAGGGCCCGTGAACAGTGAAGAAATCTATACTAATAAAAGGGACCTTTTGAGGCTCCCATAGAGCGTCCACATCAGCATTGAAAACCTTCTTTCAAAAGAGACACGTGACATAAAAATATAATTTTTACATTTTAAACATACAACATAAAATGGAAAAACTACATATGTAAGATTATCATTTTTCACAAAAAAAAGCTTATCTCCATAATGTAACATTACCATTTTATAAAAAAACAATATATATATATATATATATATATAATTTCGAAATATTAAATACTAACTAACATACAACATAAAAAATGGAATACTACATTAAACATTATAGTTTTACAGATATAAGAAAAATAAATAATAAATAAATAATGTAAATATATAATATAAGAATTATATATATAATAAGGCAAATATATAATATACGAATTTATATAAATAATAAGTAATACACAATTTAAAAATGGAAAAAATACATGAAACATTAAACATCTATCTTAAAATGCAAAATATAGATATTAAGTAAATATATAATATGAAGTGAATAAACATTTAAAAAAATGAAAAAGCACATTAAGATTTATACATCCTCTTAAAATGTAAAATATTGATATTAATTAAATAGAAAGTATAAGAAATAAAAATACAAAATAAAAAATGGAGAAAATTGCATTAAAATTTAAAACATCTATCTTAAAATATAAAATATAGATATTAAGTAAATAGAAAGTAGAAGAAATGGAAATACAACTAATATAAGGAAAATAAATAATAAATAAATCAAAAATCTAAAAAAATGAAAATATTATATTAAAAATTAATATAAAAATTAAAATGTAAATAATATATATATATATATATATACGCAAATAATAGTAATAATTAAACACATATTTTCAAAAAATGGAAAAATTAGATTAAGATTTAAACATCTATCTTAAATGTAAAATATAGATATTAAGTAAATAGAAAGTATAAGGAATGGAAATACGCTATTTTATATAAAAAGTCTAAAATAGAAATACACAATATATGTAAAAGTTAAAATTGTAAATAATAGATTAAATATTTATATTAAAATGTTAAAATAAATAAATTAGTAATAAAGATATAAAAATGGAAATACCACATTAACAAAAATAATGTATAACTTACATCAAAGAAGTATTTATAAACTCATTATTCCATCAACGTCAACCTCGCACCTATAAAAAAAAACTAGAACTCTAGCAAAAAAAAAAGGCTCTACCATCAACTCTAGCCATCCCGAAAGCATTTGATGACCTTAAAAGAGATTTTTGTAACAATGAACTTTTTGTTAGGTTGATTCATTGTTGGGAAGCCTGCAACTTCAAAAGGGCAAACCTACTCATTGGAGTTGAATTGCTCTTCATAGACTCAAAGGTATTCTTACAAATTTAAATTAATTTAATCCATAATTTTATTGTTAATATCCATGACTAACTCTTACATGATCAAACCATTACAATCAACAATCATTCAAGCGTTTAATCCCAAAACACTTCATTTCCCATCACATCAGGTATTGGTTCATATTGGGTTTAGTATTGTTCTTGATTTATTAGACGATTTATGATGGTTCTATTGTAAATGTAATTTAAGTTTGTTTAGCATGATATTATGCTTAAAATAATTTAAATTGATAATAGTAATATTATGCGATAAAGGATAAATTCTTAGAGAGTTTTTCAAATTAAAGAACATTATAGTTAATTTATTAAATTTGTTTATATTTAAAACTAAAGTTTTTTAGTAAAACATAATGAGTTTTATAAATATCAGTGATGGAGTTGGTGAATATAACATAAAGACAAAAATATAAATATTTAATTTTCAAGATAATAAAGTCGGATCTTTATTCAGTTATTTGATATATAATATCTTAATTAGTTTTGAAAATTATACATAATATATATATATATATATAGATTAATCTTCCAGACTTAAACTATATATTATATATGAATAAATTTGTTAAATAAAATAATTAAGATTTTTAAAATAAAAGCAAAAATGGTTATTTACAAATAATTATTGTAATATACATTATACTATCATTTAACAAGTATTAGATACATTTTAATATATCATTGTATTTCTAATTTTAGAAAATAATAAATTTTTAAATATCAATATCATCTAAGTTAATTATACGAACAACACAAATTCAAACATCACAAAAAATAATCACATAAACATTACAATATATAATTTTATATAAAAATACAATTCAAATACATTATTCAAAAGAATAGTTATATACTTAACATTTGGAAATCAATGAAGTTCCGCGCGTAGCGCGGGTTAATCCCTAGTGAATTCTTAACAAGAGTTTAAGGATTCTTTGTAGCGCAAATTCTATGGAGCAGCGCACCTTAGTTAAGGAGTTCCTTAAAAGTCTTCATTGGAGATGCTCTAAGGGCATGTTTATTGCAGGGTTCTTAGGTGGGAGTTCTTACTTTTGTTAGAGTCGGGTTCTTCGTTTTTAACTAAGAAAAACTAAGAACCAGCTCTTTAAATAAGAGTTTTAAATACTCGGTTCTTAGCCGTAAAGACGAAAAATTGAAAATCAAAAGTTAAGAACTCCACCTAAGAACCCGCGCATTGAACATGGCCTAAGAGTCTTCTCTTAGCCCTCATTATTTAAAAAGAAAAGAAAAAAGAGAGTCAAATTAAGTTAAGAACCTCATCCGTTGATAAACATGGCCTAAGGGCATGATTAACGCGGGGTTTCTTAAACTGAGTTTCTTAGGGAAATTAAGAACTGTTTCTTAGTTTTTTAAGAAAAATTAAGAAATTGTTTTTTTATTTAATAATTTAAAAAAACAGTTTCTTCATTTTTCTTAAGAAAACTAAAAAACAGTTTCTTATTTTTCCTAAAAAACTCACTTAAAAATTGCGTTAATCATGGTCAAAGCACAAAAGGTAAATAACAAATCATACCTTTTATTTCAAAAAAAATCAAACCTTTTTATCCAATATTTATCAAAATGTATGATTAATCACATAAAAGGTGAACTTGTAGAGAAACACAGTTTCTTTAACTCCATTCGAGAATTTCGAAATTTTCGAAAACGGATAATCTCGAATGTAAATTTCATATATATAAAAAACAATCCAATAAGAAAACCATATATATAAGAATACACATATTCTATGATACTAGACAGATAACCACAAAAAGCATCATAAGAAATCTTATTCCATACAACTATACATGTACAAGTATATATAAGTATAGATATAAAGAGAGAGAGAAGAGAGGAGAGAGAGGAGAGAGGAGAGAGAGAGAGAGAGAGAGAGAGAGAGAAGAGAGAGAGAGAGAGGGAGAGAGAGAGAGGGAGAGAGAGGGGAGAGAGAGGGGGAGAGAGAGGGGGAGAGAGAGGAGAGAGAGAGGGGGAGAGAGAGAGAGAGAGAGAGGGGAGAAGAGGGGGAGAGAGAGGGGGAGAGAGAGGGGGAGAGAGAGAGAGAGAGAGGGGGAGAGAGAGGGGGAGAGAGAGGGAGAGAGAGAGAGAGAGAGAGAGAGAGAGAGGGGGACGAGAGAGGGGGAGAGAGAGAGAGAGAGAGGGGGAGGAGAGAGAGAGAGGGAGAGAGAGGGCGAGAGAGGAGAGAGAGGGGGAGAGGAAGAGAGAGAGAGAGAGAGAGAGAGAGAAGAGAGAGAGAGAGAGAGAGAGAGAGAGGAGAGAGAGAGAGGAGAGAGAGAGAGAGAGAGAGAGGGGGAGGGGGAGAGAGAGAGAGGGGGAGAGGAGAGGGGGAGAGGAGGAGAGAGAGAGGAGAGAGAGAGGGGGGAGAGGTGAGGGGTTGAGAGGGGGGGGAGAGAGAGGATGAGAGGCGAGAGAGAGAGAGGGAGAGGGTAGGAGAGAGGAGGAGAAAAGAGAGAAGAGGGAGAGAGGGGGAGAGAAGAGGGAGAAGAGAGGGGGAGAGAGAGGGGCGAGAAGGAGGGGGAGATGAGAGGAAGAGAGGGGGAGAGAGAGGGGAGAGGAGAGGAGGGGGAGAGAGAGAGAGAGAGGAGAGGGGGGAGCGAGAGAGGGGGGAGAGAGAGGGGAGAAGGAGGAAGGAAGAAGAGGGGGAGGATGAGGGGGAAGAGGAGTAGAGAGGAGGGAGAGGGGAGAGGGAGTAGAGGGGGAGAGAGAGTTGAGATGAGAGAGAGAGAGAAGAGGAGGGGAGGAGAGAGAGAGGAGAGAAGGAGAAGAGAGAAGAAGTGTGGTAGATGGAGTGGGGTGCGGAAGGAGAGAGGAGGGGGGAGGAG
>CAJHQP010012945.1:0-10577 GCA_905132765.1 Moricandia arvensis | reverse complement strand
AATACACAATCTTATCCTCTAGGTCTTTGCATCATCAAAAAAATTAGTCAGAAACGCAGTCTTAACATCATCCTCAGCCAAACGAGTGCATTCCCAGAGAGAGAATACTTGAATAACTTGGGTAGAAGATAATCTTTAGTTTCTTCATGCTCGAGGATGCTAGAAACAAAATCCTCTAGTGTTTCAATGTTGTCCATGGATCTTCAATGGGAAGGCCATGAAAGGGGTGCTCGCTCACATGAGTAAAGTATGCAGTCTTATCTGGCCGTTGCCCCCTGGATTTCTCGAGGTTGAATCGCATACCTGTTAATATATAATAGTGTAGGCTTGATCAACTCTGCTATCGATCGATGCTTCACGGATTACAACCCCCTGTGCATCTAATTTCTGACATGCTGCATTACACAGATAACCTCATGTTCATGCATGTCTCCATTCCCATCCCTAGTCAGAATAAGTGCCGCAACCATCTCTACTCGCCGATACTGTCGATCGATGGTAAGAGTATAAGTGTCGATCGATGTTCATCCAAGAGTGGTGTCGTTCGACGTTGAAGTGTTGTTTGTCGATCGATGCTAGACGTTTCTCTGCGGATGGTGTGTTCAATAGCTGCTGGGTCTGAGAAAAGTAAGTCTTTTCCCTGTTTGCTCCTGGTACTGCTCTGCAAATACCTAAAGACAAGGAAATTTTATGTAAGTAACTGAAACAGAAAATAAAAACCTAGACTAAACCTATTAATTCAAGTCTAATGGCGATCTACGCTCCCCCGGCAACAACACCAAATTTGATGTAACTTTTACTATGCATTCTCAAATTAACCCTATAAGCTACTTTTTACTCTCTCAAATAAGAGGTTCAGTTGTAGTACTTTAGGAATTGAATCCACTGGGAAGCGTGGACGCACAATAGACTATAGATGTTTGGATTAAAATATGCAAACAATTTATTAAAGGAAGTAATAGTAGACAAGTAAGCAGGTGATTGGTTTGATAACAATAAGATGAAATAGATAGTCTAGGAATTTATCAATCAATTAGATTCAAAACACAAATCAAGAATGTTAAGGGTTTTATAGATCAAATTCTAGAACTCGAATTCAATAAGCAAGTATCCAGCTCTCGCATGCAATTACTAATCATATGCTAAGTTCTATGTTCCAGCTCTCGCATGCAAACAAAGATTGAGCGGCAATCGATACCAATGCTTGGGTATCAATCGATACTACCTCAGACAAGCATTAACACACATATCAATAATGTTCAACTAGATCCTAGACCAATTCTCGTATGCGCCTAGATATCTAATCCACACAGGACACGGGTTCCATTAATTAATTGCACTCTCCTGCCTCTCAATTGTCTTATGATTCTAGGTTCAACCAATCAGTCACACTCTCATGCTATTCCACTACTCTAGATCCTAGTATTACAAGCCACCCTGGTGTAGAGATCTATAGATAACCTAGCAATCCTATGACTATCAGTTTTACATTAAGAACATGTAATCCCTAAACCTAACATGATGATTACTCAGACATGGAAGCAATAATCCAAATCATAGTCTGAATAAATAATAGATATAGAAATCAATATAAAACCAAAGGAGTTCCAATAAATGTCTGAAGGATAATTTATCTTCTCTCCAAAACTTAAGACAATGAATAAAATAAAGCTTAGCCGTCAACAATGGCTTAGAAAACTATATAAATTAGGTCTAAACTCGTGCAGGGGTATTCTGGTAACTTTCCATGACATCTGGGCTTTAGTCGGCCATAAAACAATCCGGGCATGTCTTCTGGGATCACCGTCGATCGACACCAAGGCTGTGCCATCGATCGACACTCATTCATCTTCTCGACAACTTCCTCTCGCGAGGCAGAAAGACCAGTCTTCAGTAAATCATGCATAACTTTAGTTCTAACCATCCGATGGACCTGAAACCGGTGGCATTAGAATATAACTCAAAGCTCTATCTAATTTCAACATATAAGCTCAATCTCACCGTGGGAAAGTCTCCATACATAGTTAAAACATCTGACGCATCTGCGCAGTTCTGCATCTCTAAAAGCTCTAGAATCACCAAAGTTCTCCAGAACGTAGAACATGAAAATACTCTAAAACATACTCCAAACACATATAATATACTCTAACTATGGTTGATATCATGGAACAATAGTGGTAAATATCTTTTCCTATCATATCTCTAGTAATCTATGCTAACAACCTTCTAAGAATGGTGCTTATAGCATGGTTAGTCAATAATAAATCTTAATCATAATTCCTTCTTGATTCAATAAAAAGTTTTTGAAAAAACTTATATATAGGTATAGAAATAAAACTCAAAAACAAATAAATAACATTAGTGAACCTCCCCCAGACTTAAATTACACTTGTCTCTAGTGTAATTCATCCCAGATTGGTTTAGAAAAAATCAAATCATAAGTAATTAGTATAACTAGAAACTCGATACCATCTCTCTGTAAGAGAGTGTCGATCGATGGTATGCGGGTGTGGTCAATCGATGGTGGCGATCCATTGTCGACTGATGGTGCCTCTGTGGTGTCGATCGATTTGTGGACTCAAATAGTCTGCAAAAACAAAGTAAAACTCAAAATAAATAGTTGTATAAGGAAAAACTTGATAAAAACTTAGGAAACAGTGGGTTGCCTATAACTCAGTGCTTGGTTATAGTCTTAAGCTCGACTTTTTGAACTTTCTGACTAGTATGGAGGTGGATCAACTCTTGGGAAAAGAAGCGTCTACATCTTCTTTGCTCTTCTGAAACCATGTACAAATGAAGCTTCTCATTGCCTCATCTTCTCTGGCTTTCTCATTCTTTATTGTCTCCTTAGCAACCTCCACGGAATGCAATCTCCTTTGTAGATTCTCCATACTGTGTTGTAGCATTCAGAGTCTAGCAGCTGTAGTCTCTGATATATCCTCCAATTGCTGAGAAAAATCTTCTTTCATCAGGCTTTGAGAAAAAGCAATCTCATTGAACATGTCTTCCAATTGTTTTCCTGCTGCGGTTTTCTGTTTGTCTATCTCAGTATCGATCGATGGCCTGATGCTGTCGTCAATCGATGTCAGTCTGTTTCTCCAATCGCATGATGTCTTTGAACAATGTCCAAATTTTCTTCATCTTATCCATGCGTGTAGTCGAACCGGTGAGGCACTTGTCTATAGGATAGTAGACATCATTAAGTCTCTTATAGAAATCATCCAGTGACATCTCTTGAGCTTTATAGATCTCATGCACAATATCATCAATCTTTGCTCTGCTGTATGTCTTTTGTTTCTGCATAAACATAGCGATCTTTTGCTGCATGTTCTAGTTAACATATGTAGCTCTTCTCAAACATAGTAGCTCTCTCTAGAATTGCTCTGATGTATGCTTCTTGCACATTCACTACTCTTCCGTCTATAGCTCGTGCATTACCATTCTCATCTTTGTAGATGCCATACTCATCTTTCTTTCCCAACGGAAAATCCTTCTGTCATCAGCATCATAAGCTCTCCTTCCATGCTTTATGCGACCGTCGATCGATAGTGGGTTGATCCAATCGATCGATTTTGGACTTACTGAACCATAGGCATGGTGGTGTAGCCCTGGAATGGTGGTGTATAGATTGATGCCAACTGTCTGTCGTCGATTGATCTAGGATGTTTGGATGTGTATAGATCATTATGGATCGACTTGTTCTTCTTCTCCTCAATGTCGATCGACGATGTAAGCTATGCATTGATCGATGGCTGCTGTTGTTTCCAAATAACTTTCCTTATCCATTAGCCGTAACAAGAACATCTTCTACATCCTCCTTAGATATGTAGAATTTCTCCCATAAAGAGCCCGTGCACGTCCTTCTGGGTGTCTGAAAATTCCAAACTCATCTGGTCTAAGATAACCAATATCTGTATCTTCTACTCCAAGTTCTTGTTCTGGTTTGTCTCTGATGTCGTTCGATGGCCACGAGATGCCGTCGATCAATGCTCAATTATCCACTTCCGCGTTCATTACCCAGCCAACGTCTTCCAGTGCTAGGCCGCGACACTCAATCAGTTCTTCCTCTATGTAATCTGCATTGTATTTTACGTAAGCTTCACCGTGTCCTCAGTATGCCTGATGTCTGTCGATCATTGGTGTATGGTGACCTTCGATCGATGCTCGATAATCAAACTGTTGGACGAAAAGGTTTCTGGCTCCATTAGCCATTGCAAGTATATCTGCCACATCTTCCCTTGTGACATGTAGAATTCTGCCATCCCATAGCTCTTGGGTGACCATCCCGGATCTCTCATAATCCCAAACTCATCTAGTTGTAGATAACCATATTCTTTCTCGGCGTTCTGCGGCTGAATCTAGTTCGGACTTGGCCTTAATATCAGTATTGATCGATGGTGTAGGGCTACCTTCGATCGATGTTGTTTTCCCGATTCGATGGGAAACATGAAAAACACAGCCTCTTCCATAGCAATACAACAATACTCAATTATCTCTTCTTCTCTTTAGTCTTTGTCGTAATCGAGGTAGGCTGGGTTATGTTTGAAATCTGCATTGTAGGTGTTGATTGGTTCTGAGAAGGACTATTGATCAATATCATAGGGTGGGTGTCGACCGATTGCTAAGCTGAAAACGACTCGATCGATTGTCTGGGTTGGGTATCGATCGATGCTCTATCTTCCGTCTCTTCATTGAACTCATAGTCGTAGAAAGAATGTGGCCACAAGCTCTGCATCATTACAAAATTCAATCATAGTAGCTTTGTTCTTATTCTTAACAAGTTCATAAAAAATACTTTGATCAATTAGAGATATATATAACCTGTTTAACTTCATATCGCAAATAGCTCCCACAACGGCCATGAATGCTCTTCCAAGTAGTAGTGAAGAGTTCTAATCTATCCTGATGTCCATCACATGAAAATCTACTGGGACTAGGGTGTTGTTAATCTGCAGTGGAACATTTTTTACCATCCCTCCTGAGTTCACTTTTGAGCAATCTACGAAAGTGAAAGAATCATTGGAGGGTTCCACTTTCCAGGTTTAGCTCCTCTGCCATAGTCCTTAGCATAATGCTCACTGATGATCCAGTATCACAAAGGGCATTAGGATATTCGTTACCCTTGATGAATCATGGAACCACGAACTTTCCAGGATCACTTTTCTTCCTTAGAAAAGTCCTTTGTTTCATCTTCTCTCTGAGATGATTGAACATGATCTCTATATCATCATTTGTCTCCTTTGTTTCCCTGAAAAATATTCATAATCTGTGAGTATAATAAGCTTCATCAAAAGGAATATCTAAAGGAATTTTGAAAAACTTTTTTGGCAAAGCTATCCATCTCTTTTTCATTGGCTTCTCTGCGTTGATATTTGAGGATCTTATGCTTTCTCTTGGAGTGTGCCACATCTTCTCTATCAAGATCCATGGCTACAGATATGTATGTATTATGTTCTGAAACCATCACGGTTGGACGCATATTCAAACTCGTGTTGATGCTCGGCAGTCGAACTGGTCTTCTTATCTGTCGATCGATGCTCAGGTTGCAATGTCAATAAATACTACTATCTCTCTGTCGGTCGGTGGTCTCGTCTCTGTGACGATAGACGTTAGTAGATTCACACGAAGGCACTGATAATGCATGAATCGTTGTCAATCGACGCTCTTCGCTTGGTGTCAATCGACACCAATGTGAACCAGTGATGTGGACAAACTCTCTGGTATGACTTGAATCTGATCCAGGGGTTTCTGAAAGACTCTAAAGGCTCTTGTGAAAAAGTAGAAATCTTGCTCCTCAGATCTTCTGCTCTCGCGTCATCAAAGAAGTTACGCAAGAAAAACGTTCTTGATGTCAGTCCAGGATGTCAGAGATATTGGTGGTAACTGCTTAAGCCAATACGAATCTTCTTCCAGAGGCCGACAACTAGGGTTCTACAATGACGGCTTGACGGTTTGGGAGGCAGTGCAGAGATTCGATAGGTTTTTCTCTGATAGAGAAAAAGAAGAATGAGACATATCTTTTTATAAGAAAAATGGAGGAGACCCTAGGTTTAACCTAATGGACTGTATTAGTAATGGGATTTTCCCTTTGAAACCAAAACAATATGGGGCCTGGGTTGAAGATTTTACAAAACAGCTACGTTCCTTCTGAGATTTTTAATAAACGCCAACTTCCGATCTAAAAAGTCTATTGTTTATGGTCTTTTAAGAGCTCGTGTATTTAAGTACTCTCGGTCTTGAAGTCATGATGAGTTCTTCTTTGTTCATGATCATAATTAAAGCATGATTCCTTCTCTCGTTTTTATGTGATCAGAAAGCCCTTAAGGGTTCGTAGGCTGAACCCTAGACCACAAGACATGTTGGATCTTAAGCCTTTATATAAAGCTTCTCCTCTCTCTTCTTCTCGTTTTCTCGTTTGGCTATCTCTAATGAAGGAGATCAGATCTTATCAAATATATATTGACGTGTTTGATATGGTGATGAGAATATTTGTACTCTAAGCTTATGAAATATGCGATCTTCTTCTTGATGCACGTAAGCCTCTCTAATTAATAATCTGATGATTAAGCGTTTATGGCTTTGGTTCTTGGGCTTGGCGATCGTATGAGAAATTTTCTAGTCTGTACAAATACTATAACGTGTTTGATCAATCAATCGGTGGTAGGAATATTTATCCGCCTTTGTAATTGTCTTTCATGTGAAAGTTCAAAGACATTCGAATAAAGAACATACAAGAGATTTCAAGAACATTTTCTTATACATTAGAAATAGCTTAAACAATCTTCTTAAATATGTTTAATCTGGTTTAGCTCTCAGTCACACACGACTAGAAACAAACCAATTTCTAATCTTTCAAACACACAACGGTCGAGCTGCACTCACAAGTCACTCGTCGTTTGCTAACTGACAAGAACACCTCTGTTGCTCAAGCCTTTTCTCAATGAAAAATCTAACTTAAATCTACCCATGTAAATCTAGTTATATATGTTTCCGCACAATATTCTATTTCGTAATATTGCGCTAAACCTAAATCTTCTTTTGCTTCATTCCAAACCAGTATCTTGGGACTTATGATTCTCTAACACGTCATCATCCTATAGTTAACTCGCAGTGGTGTGTTACACATTGATCAGCATGTGTAACACTTCCTTGGTTCCTCGAACATCACGGCTGGTGTGTTACACACCGATCAGAATGTGTCACACTCCCTTGGCTCCATGAACAAATCAGTTGGTTTTTCCTGAGCTTACATTCTTTTCATTTTTATCTGAATGTGACAATCTAAGCATCATGCAAAATTGACACAAAACACAAGTAATCCGAGACAGACATATGATCTATCATCACATTGATATGAGAAGAAAAAGAGCATCCTTAAAACAGGTCTTGAGAACAAGTTTCAAAGATATAAAACCATTAGTACTAAGTGTTCAAACTCAAACACATAAAGACAAAGAACAAGAGACATAAAAGTAATTTCAAATTTTCAAATTTCAATCAGCCACTCTCATCATCAGTCTCCTTCTGTTGTGCGGCTTGCACGTATTCTCCTCCTGCATAAATGACCATTAAGATAAAAATCTCATGAGACAAAAAAAACAAATCCTAAGTAATAATGAAAGAAACACTTAAGCTTACTCCTTAGGCGAATACGAATTGCCTTAAGACTACCAATGGCTCTGTCGATATACTTTCAAGGCTCGGAGCACTAGATTCAGCACCAGGTCCACGACCAGCCTTCACATCCTTAACAACAACTTTTGGATAACCCGTGAATTCCACGTCACACTCAGGAGGTGGAATAACTCGTTGGAACTCTAGGACTTGTTGAATCAGAGTCAGAGATAATCATGCGTGACTTATCAATCTCGGTATTTTGAGAACCATGATCTGGCTGTAAGCTATCTGTCCAAAGTTGAAATCACGATGATGATGGATCACATATAGAAACTTGAGATGATCCTGAGTCATCTTCTTGTAGTTTGTAGTGGGAATCTAGTTTGAGCACAAAAGCTTGTAGATGACCTGGTTGAACTTTGTCAGATACTTGGAGCTCATGTCTTCCCATCGATGAATCCGACAATCAGTAAGGAAAGCACACACTTGATCAATATTCTCAGCAAGGTAGTCAGGATCCTCTTCAAACCCAGAAATGCAGTACATGGCATTAATTAAACTTGGGGAGAACTCCACCATAGATCCTCTAACAAACAAAGAAACCCCATCATCTCTTTCCTCACAATCTAGCAGATTGGCCACAAATTACCTTACCATAGTCAGTTGATACGAGTCAGAGTCAATCACCGTGTAGATTAATCCCGCATCAACCACAACCCTTTTGACACCAAACAATTTCTCTACTTTGAGAGGAAGGCTCTGTTGGTTAACAAACTTACGGGCAACAACTTCTTGTAACGCTTAGCGGCATGAGCAGTGACGAAATGACTTGACACGAGATCACTTTTTGAGCGAAGGAGATCGGGATTCGCAAGAAATCGAGCCTGAAAAGCCGCTCGACTGGCCGCATATTGGGGTTCTTTGGGAAGGAAATTGTCTGCCTCTTCATCAGCTGAGTCAGAGAGAGATTCAACATCCAGAAAAAGAGATTTCGGTGGAGGAGTACACATGGAAGTTGAGCTCAGTTTACGTGAGCGCTTGCACGATTTGGGCGGAGCTGACGAAGAGGACGGAGGAGTGCGAGAGACTTTGGCTTGCTCAGATTGTCTCAAACGAGCACTTCTTCGAGAGGATTCATGTTGGAATTGAGAGGAGAAAAGGCGTCGGCCAAGAAGATGTAGCAACAAAATACTCTCCCTTTACTTGAAAAAACCTAAAGAAAAAACTCAAGCGGGCCATTAGTAACACAAGTAAATAGGCCTAATTGAGCCAGGTCACACATATGATAATATAATTGTTTTAGAAGGTTTGTAGTACTAAGATCCGTAGCACCGAGATGTAACCAAATGTGACACCACTTATGGACATGATAAAGTTTGGAGAGACCAGAGGAACCACGATGAATAGCATAGTATATACTGAAAAGCACTGATATGCACAATTGGTGTTTCAAGGCAACATATTTGATACTTTTCGTCAAAGAGAAGCGTCATAGAGATCGTTTACCCCACACAGTTTACCACCCAAAGAATTTTAAGAGAAAATCAATGAACCAACCCAAACCTGTAGCTATTTCTCAGCCGAGTAGCTGTCACAGATGATATCTTCGTAAGAGTAGTTACACTACTCCAAACTCCATCATCGCACTCACCTATACGATCTAGAAACACATTTAAGGCGTATTGTGTGTCCATCACTTCAACTCGATGGTGTTTTTTTTAATAAGAATTTTTCTAGAGACTAAGGTGTATCTCTGCCTAGTCAGAAAAGTGATCGAAATCAGAGGCAAAGTGTGGGCTGCACCCAGCTCCAAAACGAGTATCCATCATACCAGACCTTTTTATTTGGCATTTGGTCATGAAGTGACGCCCATTTTAGGCTGTTTGACACACATACCCCTTTTTGTTTATTAATTCACTCAGCCGCTGTTGTGTTTCCTCATTCAACCCAGACATTGATCAAGACACAGACCGAAAATGTTGTAGCTTGATTACTATGGGCTATGTAACATAGACCTCTTCCTGTAGCACATAGACCGAAAAGAAACATCCACCAGATGGGCTTCTCCTGTCATCTAGACAGCCAGCCCAATCAGCATCGCATAAATCTGCAAGGTTCACATTAGTTTCAAATGTATAGTGAAGACCGAAGTCAAGTGTACCTTTAAGATATTTGATTATGCGCTTGACAGCATTGAGATGCGATCCTTTTGGGTGTGTCTGATAACGAGCGTATATCCCCACACTCAAGCACAAATCCGGACAGCTTGCAGTCAGATATAAGAGACTATCGATCATTGCATGATACAACTTTTCATCCCCTTGGTTTTCCTTCATCATCCCTGGACAGCTTCGTTGTGGTACTTATGGAGTGTTTGCTGTCTTGCTATTTTGCATTCCATTCTAATTGCCTGATTTGAAGTCCAAGGAAGTTATTAAGCTCACCAACCATGCTCTTCTCAAACTCCATTTTCATGGTTCTCACGAACTTGTCGACCATTCCCTGAGATGTGCTTCCGAAGATGATGTCATCAACATACACTTGGATGATCAAAATGCTTTTCCCTTTCTCTTCAACGAATAGAGTTTTGGTCAACTCCACCTTGCTGAAAACCAGCTTAACCAGGAACTCAGTTAGTCTCTCATACCAAGCTCGTGGGGCTAGTTTCAAGCCATAGAGTGCTCTCTTGAGCTTGTACACATGATCAGGACAGTGAGGATCTTCAAACCCTTTAGGTTGTGTAACATAGACCTCTACCTGTAGCA
Organism: Moricandia arvensis; assembly: GCA_905132765.1. Taxonomy (NCBI): domain Eukaryota; kingdom Viridiplantae; phylum Streptophyta; class Magnoliopsida; order Brassicales; family Brassicaceae; genus Moricandia; species Moricandia arvensis. The sequence continues at coordinate 195 of CAJHQP010012945.1, read as the reverse complement.
CACCATTCAGGAAGGCACTTTTGACATCCATTTGCTATAGCTTAATTCACAGATGACATGCTATTCCAATTAAAACTCAAATTGACTCAAGTCGAGCAACTGGTGCAAATGTCTCATCAAAGTCAATGCCTTCATCTTGGAATAGCCTTGAGCGACCAGTCTCGACTTATTTCTGACCACATTTCCTTCTTCATC
>CAJHQP010012944.1:0-10580 GCA_905132765.1 Moricandia arvensis | reverse complement strand
GGGCAATGCAACTATACATCCTGAAGAGAACTCAATGGCTCATGATCAAGATGAGATGCCATCAGATACAGCAAATGAGACTCAACCAAGGGACTCAAGTGAAACAAATGAGGCAGAAGCTGATCAGATACAACCTTTGAGAAGGAGTACAAGGATCAAGAAGCCTGGATCAAACTGGCTTAACACAAGAGTATACTTCAATGCTGAAGCAGTAGCTCATCCAATCAGTGCAGTATGTTCTCTTGCTCAGTATCCAGAAGATCATCAAGCCTTCATCAGTGAATTGGACCAGGAATGGATACCAAGATCATATCAGGAGGCCATGGAACATGAGGAGTGGAGAGAATCAGTTGGAAAAGAGACTGATGCTATGATAGCAAATGATACATGGTATGAATCTGAGCTTCCTAAAGGCAAGAAGGCAGTGACAAGTAGATGGATCTTTACCATCAAATATCTAGCCAATGGAAAACCAGAAAGAAAGTAGACAAGGCTGGTAGCAAGGGGATTCACTCAAACATATGGAGAAGACTATAATGATACATTTGCACCAGTGGCCAAGCTGCATACAATAAGAATTGTTATTTCTCTTGCTGTCAACTTGGGATGGGATATATGGCAAATAGATGTGAAGAATGCCTTCCTACAAGGAGAGCTGGAAGATGAAGTATACATGCGACCACCTCCTGGCCTAGAGAACCTTGTGGCACCAGGAAATGTTTGAGGTTAAAGAAGGCAATCTATGGCTTGAAGCAGTCACCAAGGGCCTGGTATCACAAGTTGAGCACAACACTCAATGGAAGAGGCTTTGTAAAATCTGAAGCTGATCACACCCTCTTCATACTCACTAGCCAGCAAGGAATTGTTATCATCCTAGTCTATGTAGAAGATATTATCATCACTGGCAGCAACAAGGAAGGTATACTCTCAACCAAATCTTTTCTTAAATCTGCTTTTGATATAAAGGATTTGGGAGAGTTGAAGTACTTCCTAGGGATTGAAATATGCCGCTCTAAAGAGGGCCTTTTCTTATCCCAAAGGAAGTACACACTTGATCTTTTAAATGAGGCAGGAAACCTTGGAGCAAGACAGGCCAAAACTCCATTGGAAGAAGGGTACAAGGTACTGCGAGAGGGGGAGTTTGAAGATACTTACTTTGAATATGTCAAGAAGTACAGAAGAATGGTTGGGAAGCTGATATATCTGACCATCACTCGCCCAGATATCTGTTTTGCTGTAAACCAAGTTAGTCAGCATATGCAAGGTCCTAAAGTTCATCACTGGAATATGGTGGATAGGATCCTAAGATACTTGAGGGAAGCTCCTGGCCAAGGTGTGTGGATGGCTTGTAATGGAAGCACTGAAGTGGTAGGATATTGTGATGCTGATTGGGCTGGAGACAGAGTTGATAGGAAATCAGCAACTGGTTATTGCACCTTCATTGGAGGAAATTTGGTTACATGGAAGAGCAAGAAACAGAAGGTGGTATCATGCTCAAGTGCTGAGGCAGAGTACAGATCCATGAGGAAACTAACAAGTGAGCTTATATGGATCAAGGGATTGTTAACTTGAAGAGATACACAATGAAACTTATGAGAGATGAGATGGAGGCAAAGAAGATAGTGTGGTGTGAAGGATCTTGTGCAACGAGTATGGAGAAGGCTGTGGGCAGCTTCTAAGTGTGCAAGAGACTGAGGAACATCAATGAGAAGTCTAAGGAAGACCTTGGGAAGCTTTGGTGAAGAGTAGGGATCAAATGGGCAATGTTTGGGTGATTGTACGATGGCCGTACGGACTGTACGGCCTGTACGGATCCGTACGGACCAGACTCGACCCAGAACTTTGATATTCGACCATTTGATCTTTGAAGTTGAGTTTGAGGCTTGGGAAGGTTAGGGCACATCAAGTGACCCTAAAATGACCAAGACGTGTTTGCCAAGGAAGCTTCAAGACTTGTGAGGCAAGGAAGGGTTAGGGTTTGAAGTGAAGATCAGTCTTGGGTGTAAAGGAAGGGTTTAGGCGACCAAAGGAAGATGCCTTGGTATATTCGGCCAAGGGAGCTTCCAGGAAGGAGCCAAGGAGTGGATAACCTTATCCACTCACCAAAGGAAGAAAGAAAGGGCAAAGAGCCGTTTATGGATAAGGTTTATGGATAAGAAACCTTATCCATTCGTCCAAAAGCAAAGGAAGAGCCTTTCCAGCCTGTCCAAACGTGTGGAGCCTCTGAGCCACAAGATTCAAATAAACCAGCCTGGTTACCTTGACTTCACATGCTTATTACTTAGGGTTTGATCCTGTAGCCTCTCCATTTCTCTATATATATTGTATCTCTGTCAAGTGTAAAGATTAAGGGAGTAAGGGGGAAAACCCCTCTCCACTTCCAGAAATAAAAGCTTGTAGTTCTTGGATCGAATCCTTCTTAAGTCTCTCTCTTTCTTAGTCTCTTTAATCTCTCTAAGTCTCTCATACTCTCTGATTCTGATTCAAGTTCATACAAGTAAACCAGAACCCTTTCTCTTCATCATCTCGAGTTCATCCTTGCCTTAAAGGCTTGTTCATCACACACAAACCCAGATCCTTATACTCTGGTGAAAATCTAACAGGGATTGCTAAAGGACCTGGGTATAGAGATCACCTCACCCATGACAATGCACTGTGACAACCAGGCGGCTATCCACATTGCATCCAACTCAGTGTTCCATGAAAGGACGAAACATATAGAGGTTGATTGTCACAAGGTGAGGCAAGCAGTAGAGCAGCAAGTGATACTTCCTTGTTACACTAGAAGTGAAGAGCAACTGGCTGACATATTCACCAAGGCAGCCAGCAGCAAGGTTTGTGAGTTCATTCATCCTAAGCTTGGACTCATAGACCTCACTCGTCACTAGTCTCCTTGCCATGAAGTATTCTACTCTTTTTCCTTGGGTTGGGCTTTTATCCCAAGTGGTTTTTTTTCTCAAGTTAAGGTTTTAATGAGGGAATGCTTCATGGTTTCCAAGCTTGACTGGTTCCCATAGTCAAGCTTGTGGGGGAGTATTGACATGAAGGCATGAAGAGATGATGGACAATACAATCAGAAGAAGAATGAAGCAAATGGAGGTAACTTGTATTACAAGTCTGTCCGTACAACCTAACTTGCAGTGCAAGGTTGTCCGTACAAGACCTAACTTGGCGTGCAAGGAAAGACAAAGGGATGAGAGGATCAGTAACTAAGTTACCTTAACCAGAAGAAGCTAACCAGACTTGCCTACACCTTTAGGGACGTTGAGGAACCAGAAGGGAGGCAGAATTCACATGCTGAGTTAAGAATTTGAATCCTTGGGACCATTTAGGTCAGGTCACTATCAAGCCCTGCTGCCCTGGCGAGCTGCATCATTCTGTCTTCTTCTGGAGTATTTGTTTATTATTCTTGTTGTCCTGGTGTGTCCAGATTAAGCTTATTTATATCTTTGTATTGTTACCAAACAAAGCAAGGAAATTATTCCTCATTAATCTATTCTCTATGTTCTCTCTCTCTCTCCTTATTCTCTCTCGAAATCTCTCCTCTCTCTCTCTAGTTCTTCCTGTTCTTCATCTCCTTCACTAAACCAGATACTAAATCCACTTATTCTAACAAGAAACAAACCTTCCTTGGATCTACATATCTCAATACCATGAAAGTATTTCATCTCTCCCAAGTCTTTAATTTCAAACACAGATTTAAGGAAGTCTTTAGTGGATTGGATATCTGCCTTGTCACTTCCTGTGATGATGATATCATCAACATACACAAGAAGGACAACTATACCTGATGTTGTCGGGAGAGTGAACAAGGTATGGTCCAGTTCAGATTTCTTGAACCCTTTGCCATTGAGAGTGGTGCTCAGCTTGTTGTACCATGCTCTAGGAGATTGTTTAAGACCATAGATTGCCTTCTTGAGTCGGAGCACATTTCCTTTCTTCACTAAGTACTCTAGGCCTGGTGGAGGGTGCATGTAGACCTCATCTTCAAGTTCTCCTTGAAGGAAAGCATTCTTCACATCCATTTGCCATAGACCCCACTCAAGATTAACCGCAAGAGATAGGATGATCCTAATAGTGTGAAGTTTTGCAACTGGTGCAAAGGTATCCACATAATCTTCTCCATAGGTTTGAGTGAAGCCCCTTGCAACCAATCTGGTTTTCTTTCTATCAATCTTTCCATTCGCCAAGTATTTTATAGTAAAGATCCATCTACTGGTCACTGCCTTCTTCCCTTTTGGCAACTCACTTTCATACCATGTGTCATTCTTGATCATTGCACTTGCCTCAGCACCAACTGACTCCATCCATTCCTTATCTTTAACTGCTTCCTCATAGGATCTTGGTATGTAGCTCTCATCTAGGCTGACCATGAAGGAACAATGCTCTTCTGGATACTGAGTAAAAGAGCAGACCACTTGAGATGGGTGCGCAACAGCTTGGGCATTATAGTAGACCCTAGTGTTGACCCAATCAGATGGTGGTCTTCTTATCCTAGAGCTTCTCCTCAACTGTTGTTGCTGTTCTACTTCCCTTCCCTCAGGTTCTTCCTCCTCTTGATGATCAGGGCTTGGACTTCTCTGACCTTCTTGAGCATCTCCACTTTGATCATGAGACGCTGAACTTATATCTTCCTCTGGAGGATCATCAAACTCCTCTTGACCTGAATCAAACTCCTCTTGACCTGAATCAAACTCTCCACTGCTGTCAGAACTTCCACCTTCCTGATCTTCAGTGTTTCCCCCCTCATGATCAAGGTGGGGAGACTGATTTGCTTCATTTGTCCCTGTTGGACCACTTCCATTTGGGTTCTTGGTCACTCCAATGCCAAGACCTTCCAAGATAATTCTAAGAGTTGCTGCCTTATCCGAGGTAAGGTCCTTCAACTCTTCTTGATTCTTCTCCTCATAATACCCCCTTTCTTCTATGAACTTGACATCCCTAGACACCAGAACTTTCTTGCCACCGGATCATAGCACTTGTATCCCTTCTGAGTTGTGGAGTAGCCTATAAACATTGCCTTTGTACTCTTGACTTCTAACTTGTTTCTCATCTCTCCAGGAATCAGCACATAGCAGAGGCATCCAAAGACCCGTAGATATTCCACTGATGGTTTATACTTGTTTAGAACCTCAAAGGGGGCTTGATCATTCAGTACCTTTGTAGGTGTCCGGTTGATGAGATAGCAAGCAGTAGTTACAACATCACTCCAAAATCTCTTAGGCACATTTGCTTGAAACATTAAGGACCTTGCGACCTCCATGAGATGGCGATTCTTCCTCTCAGCCACTCCATTTTGCTGAGGAGTGTAAGGGCAACTGGTCTGATGAAGGATCCCATGACGAGCTAAGTGATGCTTGAAGGCATGACTTGTGTACTCTCCTCCATTATCTGATATAAAAATTTTAAACTTGGCATGATAATGGTTAGTCACATAGGATTGAAAGTTTTAAAATGCATCAAGGACTCTATCTTTAGATGGAATGAGTGTTAACCAGGTGTATTTGGATTTTTCATCAATGAATGTCACAAAATACTTATGATTATCCCTAGATATGCAAGGAGCAGTCCAAACATCAGAATGAATTAAATCAAAGCACTTCTCATAAACAGTAGATGATCTTGGAAAGACATTCTTACAATGCTTGCCTAAAATGCAAGCTTCACACTCATTATTTTCGAAAACAACACCTGGTAACATCAAGTTCAAAGCTCTAACATGAGGATGTCCTAGTCTAGCATGCCACAAAGCATTCTTATTCAAAGCAGAAGAAACAGTAGTAAAGGAACAACTAAAATTAGAAACAGGATCAAGCTCTTCAAGCATATATAACTCGCCCTTGGTAACTCCTTTTCCAATCATCCTTTGCCTCTCAATATCCTGAAACTCAACCTCGTTAGGACTGAATATCACCTTACAGTTCAAATCATTAGTGCATTTCTTAACTGATAACAGGTTTGAAGTGAATTCAGGCATATAGAAAGCTCTTGAGTTCTTACTAAACAGTTTTAGATTTCCCACTCCTCTAATAGGAATCTTATCACCATTAGCAATCATGACATGACCATTAGCTGGTTCAATATCTTTGATCAGATTGGTGTCACTTATCATGTGATGGGAGGCTCCTGAATCTACTATCAAAGGTTTAGCTGAGCTATTAGCAATATGACAAGTACCTTTAGGAATAGAGCAAGCAAGACTTTGGCGGTTCATTTCTAATGTCTTACCAGTTCTATCAGTCCTAAGATCAATCACATTCTCTAGCTTACTAGCAACCATTGAAGCACCAAGAGAATACCCATTAAGGTTACCAAAGGTGTTACCATTCTCCTTGAGCATTTTGATGAGAGCTTCAATGTCAGACCTCCGGATGTAGTCTTGATCATTGTTCCTGTTAGTACCACCCGTGTAGGCAACAAGGGACTTTCCTTCACTTGCCTCCCTCTTATCACCATCGGTTGTCTTGCTTGAGCTTGCAACAGTTGACCCCTCCGAGATGTGAACTCTAGCTTCCCTCTCCTTCATGAACTTGGCCGGCTTAAGATGTGGGTGGAGGATCCAGCACTGACTCTTCTTGTGGCCGTGCTTCTTGCAGTGATCACAGTTACCATTGAACCTCCGGTTTTCATTCTTGTTGAAAGCAGCTTTGTTTGCCATTGGTGCTTCAACCTGATCAGTTTGCGCAGCTTGGTTAGCCAAGGTAAGCTCCCCCTTACCTCCAAACAACCCAATAGAGCCTTGCTCCTTTTGTATCTGAGCACACACATCTTCTAGAGATGGAAGCTTCTCAGCTCTCAGGATATGCTTGATGAGGCTGTTGTAGGCAGGGTTTAGAGTGAGCAGGAGCCCAAAGACCTTATCTTGCTCTCGCCTTTCATTCAACTCATCAGCATCAACCGTGCTTGGTCTCAGCATCTCTAACTCGGACCAGAGAGCTCGGAACCTTCCAAGATGCTTAGTGAACTCCATATCTTCTTGTAGCAACCCGTTGATTGCTCTCTTCACCTCAAACACTCGGCTCAAGTTTGAGATGTTTCCATACACCTTCTTCAAGGTATCCCATAGATCCTTTGCGGTTTCACAGTAGCTATAAGCTTCCATGATAGGAGTCTCAAGAGATCCTTGAAGAAGTGTCATCACCATCATGTCTTCTTGCTGCCATTTCTCCACCTCACTTGTGGCACTTGCAGCTTCACCTTCTTGAGTAATGAGCTTAGGAGCTTCACCGGATGTGATATGCCCCCATAAGCCCTTACTTCCCACAGCAGTCTTCACCAAACGAGACCACAACAGATAGTTACTCCCCTTTAGAGTAACCAGAACCTTCATGCTAACACTATCCATCTACAACCAGCTTGACTTCAAAAGCTTGGAAATGAGTGGATCTATACCTTAGAACACGGATGAACCCAGAAACGAGAGGAAAGGTTGAGTCTTTGAAGGTAAGAACGTGAAAGACTCAAGCTTTTACACCACACAAGCTTCAAACTTCAGTCTTCTACCCGGATCTTCAAAGAACAGCCTTAGATCTTCAAAAAACTTCAACCTTGATCTTCTTTAACTCGATGAACACAAACCCAGATCGTGATGAACCTGGCTCTGATACCATAAGATCTTTTAAGATCTTAGACGAATAAGTAACAAGAACAAGACTAGAAAGAGATTTGATGAAAGAAAGACTTGGTTTAGACTAAGAACTAAGAAGATTAATGAAAGACTATGAAGAACATTATGAGACTCGAAAGTTTAGAGAGAACTGTATGATTTATTCATCCTTGAGTGGTTTGTTTATATAGAGAGAGCTACAAGGGTTTTCAGAAAGTAAAGCAAAGAAAGGTGTGGCTCAGATCAACCAGGGGCGCGCTTATTTGAAAAGGAGGCTTCCTGGCCAAGTAAATGGCATCAGCATCTTTGACAAGATGCTGATCCTTTCCAGCCTTGTGCCAGCCTGTCCACAGAGAGCTTCTTCCTTTCCAACGGTTGGATAAGTTTACCATGCCGCAGAATCACCTTAAGTCACTTTGGTTTCACCCGGAAGGTAAAAACTGGACGAATGCTTTTGGTCGACCTTGTACGGCCTGTACGGCCTGTACGGCCTTGTACGGACAAGGTCGACCCAAACCCTTCTTCTATATTCTTTCTAATCAACCCCAAGATAGATGCCGCAACTTAACAGGATCAGACCTTGTCCAAGACTTTCTTGTTTTGGATGTGAAGTGAGTAATCCAACAACATTCTCTTTAAGCTTCTTGACTCTGGAACGAGTCATGGGACCTTCAGGAATGGCTAGAGCATCATCACCAGGTTGCTGGTGCAATGTGGCTTCATGTGGTTCATCTAGACTCTCCTTGTTCTCCTTAGTGATCTGGTCCATGATCACATCATCCCCTCCCTCTTGAAAAGGATTTGTCCTCAAATCAGGTTCATTTACAGCAAAAGGAGCCAAGTCAGTGACATTGAAGCTATTTGATACATCATACTTACCTTGGAGATCAAGTTTGTAGGCATTGTCATTGATCTTGTGGATGATCTCGAAGGGTCCATCAACCCTTGGCATCAGCTTGGACTTCCTCTCGTTGGGGAACCTATCCTTCCTCAGGTGCAACCAAACTTGGTCACCTACTTCAAAGGTTCTCACACGTCTCCCCTTGTTGGCTTGCTTCTCATAAAGCTTGGTTTTCTGCTCAATGTTTTGTCTAGCCTTCTCATGGATCCGTTGGACCATATCTGCTTTTTTCTTGCCATCTAGACTGATCCTTTCACACTCAGGTAAAGGCATTAGATCCAAAGGAGAGGTGGGATTGAACCCATAAACAATCTCAAAAGGTGAATACTTAGAAGCAGAATGCATAGCATGATTGTATGCAAATTCACAGTGTGGTAAGTATTCTTCCCAAGTTCTTAAGTTCTTTCTAATGAATGCACGCAGGAGTGTTCCTAGAGTTATATTGACTACTTCAGTTTGTCCATCAGTTTGTGGATGACATGTAGTAGAAAACAACAATTTAGTGCCTAGCTTAGACCAAAGAGTCTTCCAAAAGTAACTAAGAAACTTAGTGTCTCTATCAGAAACTATAGTTCTAGGCATGCCATGCAAACGAACAACTTCTTTAAAGAACAGGTTAGCAACGTGCAATGCATCATCAGTTTTATGACATGCTATGAAATGTGCCATCTTAGAGAACCTATCAACAACAACAAAGATTGAATCCTTGCCGGTTCTAGTCCTAGGTAATCCAACAATAAAGTCCATGGAAATGTCATTCCAGGGATGGTGTGGAATGGGTAAAGGAGTATACAAACCCTGGGATTGGACTTGGGACTTGGCATGCTTGCAAGTAGCACACCTCCCACAGATTCTCTCCACATCTCTCTTCATGTGCGGCCAATAGAAATGATCTTGCAAAACTTTTAAGGTCTTGGCAATCCCAAAGTGTCCCATTAGACTGCCCCCATGGGATTCCCTGACAAAAAGATCTCTCAAAGAGCAGTTAGGTACACACAGTCTATTGTCATAAAACAAGAAGCCTTCTTGTCTAAAGTAATGCCCTGCAGCAAACTTCTCACAAGAAGCATAAGCTTCCTTGAAATCATGGTCAGTATCATACATATCCTTTATCTGCTCAAACCCAAGTAACTTAGCATCTAGAGTGGTCAAGAGAACATACCTCCGAGATAGTGCATCAGCAACTATGTTCTCCTTACCTTGTTTATACTTGATCATGTATGGGAAGGTCTCAATGAACTCAACCCACCTTGCGTGTCTCTTGCTAAGCTTACTCTGACCTTTTAGATACTTTAGGGACTCATGATCAGTGTGTATGACAAACTCCTTGGGCCACAAGTAATGTTGCCACGTTTGTAATGCCCTCACCATGGCATAGAGTTCTTTGTCATAGGTTACATAGTTGAGAGTGGCTCCTCCAAGCTTCTCACGGAAGTAGGCTATAGGTTTCCTATCCTGCATCAATACAGCACCAATTCCAATTCTGATGTGATCATGGACCGGATCACTAAGGAGAACAAGGAGAGTCTAGATGAGCCACATGAAGCCACATTGCACCAGCAGCCTGGTGATGATGCTCTAGCCATTCCTGAAGGTCCCATGACTCGTTCCAGAGTCAAGAAGCTTAAAGAGAATGTTGTTGGATTACTCACTTCACATCCACAACAAGAAAGTCTTGGACAAGGTCTGATCCGAGATGTCTTGATCACAATTCAAGCCATCTCTACATCAAGCTGAGTTAGTGTCTAGGCAAGACATGGGGTGCGTGCTCTTTTCCTTGCTTTTGGTTTGGTCCCACGAGGTTTTCCAGAGGAAGTTTTTTAACGAGGCCACAACTTGTCTTCACATCACTTAGGCCCTATCTCGGTCCAAGGCTAAAGAAGTTTACATTTTTATGTCATTTTAAAGCTTATGTTAAAGTTAAACTATAGTTTCCTTTTTACTTATTTCCGAAACCCTAGAGAGCATGTTCTCGGTTTCTCTTTATTTAAATGGGTCTCTAAACCCTATTGTACTCATCCATCCTTTAATCAACGAGTATTCTTTTCTCCTTGACGGCTCTCTCTCTAAGAA
>CAJHQP010012943.1:0-10587 GCA_905132765.1 Moricandia arvensis | reverse complement strand
ATAAAAATAAGGGAATTGGACTCTATAACCATCAATAAAATTATAATTCACCCAATGTCCAAATTAACCTACCTCACCAATATACCACCTTATCTATTATAAATAATTGCCATATTACTCTTTCCATTAACTGGCAAAACCTACAAAAAAATAATAATAATTACTAGTATCTAAATTACCAAAAGTAGACGTGGCCTTTCCACTTATCACAACCCCTCCATGAGTAACTTTATCTAGTAAAGTATTTATTGGAAAAGTAAAATGTGGCATTTTATTTATCACACACTATTTAGAAAGTAAGTTTTATTTGGTAACGAGATGGTGGATACGTTTATTTTCAGTTTTGAGAGATCACGACGACACCAACAAGTTAAAGTGTAATAGTTTTTTTCCTTCTTCTGCAATCCCCGAAGCCACCGAGTACATCCCCATCAGCGAATTTTTGGAGGAGCATGCCGGTTGTGAGGACTCTGTTGGAGAAAGAGAGTCGAAAGATTTGATTTTGAAATCTAAATTCGCGACCACAGTGTTGCCAGCTCCATGCATCCATCTTCTCAATCCAAAATTTAGCACTAAATGAAGACAAAACGTGAAAATCTGTAAGTTTTGGTTTCGGGTTCGAAGACGAGGAGAAGATGAACAAAGAGTGTATTTCTATGCTATTTTATGAAATAGAACATACTGTCTTCCTTTCAAATTTGACTTTTTCTGATTTGCAATGTTTATTAATATATATGAACTATATGTTATATTTCATTTGATGCTTGAAAATGAGGATTCAATCTTGTTATTTGTTGTTTCATCTTCTATTGATATGATTTTTGTATCGGTGTGTATATGTGTTTTATATTCGTGTGTATACTGATTTTGTAAAGAGAAATAGTATAGTTAAACGTAGATGGAATAGAATGTATTATGACATCAAATAAAATAGAATACAATGTGATGTTGAATGGAATGATGTTCATATGATGTTGTCTTTTCCACCTCTTTTCTCTAATGCCGTCAATCTTAATCTCTTTCGATACAGTCAGTCCTGGATATCTTATGATGTCGTCAATTTTTATTTCTTCCGCCATCAATCTTCTCTACAATGCAAACTTCAAGGGTTTATTCTATAGAGTTTGATATTATAAAATATGAAATACTATTTTTAGATTTTAATTTTATTGAAGTATTATAAACATATATTATGATTTGTATTTGGGTTTGAGATTAGTGATTAGTGTTTAAGATCATTTACGGGTTGAGGTTGGGGTCAACATTAATTTTTTTATGCAATCATAGACATTTCTTAGTTTCACCAATATGTATTATTCTATTTATTTTGTTCTATTCTATTTGAGTTAAGGTTTATATTTGAATTTTTGGTTTCTATTTGGGTTTAGGGTTTAGTGATTAGGATTTAGGGTTTAGTATTTGGAATGTGGGTTTGAGGTTAGGATCATCATTAGCTTTTTCATGCAATCATAGACATTTCATAATTTCACCAATATGTACTATGTTATTTAGTTTGTTCTATTCTATTTGGGTTTAAGTTTTATATTTAGATTTAGAGTTTATCTTTGGGATTAGTGTTTAGTAATTAAGGTTTAGGGTTTAATATTTAGGGTTTAAGGTTCGGGTTGGAATACGATTTATTATTTAAGGGTTAGGATGAGGTTGGTGTCCTATTCTATTTTAGTGATATGGAATATAACATTATGATTTTTTTAAAATAGTATTTAGGGTTTGTGACGTGGCTAACTTCCTTGTCATAGTTTCTCAACAGTAAATGTTAAATCTGGACCATATTTTTTTCGTCGACGTCATCTACATCTCTCACTTTAACCGGAGACTTGTCCCAACACAGGGTATTACCGGATAAAAATAACCATAAATGTTAGCTTCCTAATTCTGTCAAAATCAATGGCATGCACTTAATTTCCAATCCAAATTTGATTATTAACCAAATTCTCCCTAAAAATAACAATTGTATGAAAACAAATTTATTTACATATATATAAATGCTCTAAATTATCCCAAGTTTTGGTTTCAGCCGATATACTCCGGACCGAGTTATTCTCAAGGCAAAACCCTATATGATTTTTTTTTTCTTTTCTTAACTTGGGCTAAGCCTATATGAAAATATGAGAATAACATTTATAAACTAAAGTATTGGTTCACAAAACCGAATGTAATTTTAAACTGATGTGGCTAGCCATTACATGATTATTACTGCTAAAGAGCAGTATGTCTGAAATGTTAAGCAAGATTCTCCACTTTACCACGACTTCTATTAATATGCAAACGAACGCTAACCTTTCATCTTTATTGATTAAAAACATGTTTCTAATAAATAACTTCCTATTTACCTTATATCATTATTACTATATATTCGATGATTGATTAAGAACATGTCGATTCTATGTTGTATTATAAATACTATACAGAATACACTTTTACAATAAATACTCGAAATATTGTAGTTGTAGGGGCCATAATTAAACGGTAACTTCTGATTAATTCTATACTTCACATGCATGCCACTGACAACCTCGAGAGTCCAAAGTCTTATTACTGGTAAAATAAAAGATTGTTCAAAGATGAATTATATATTATGTGATCATAGGTACATAAAATTAACGTGTAGTTTCAGTAGATGTACAGTAGAATATGATCACCCTCAGAATTCCAATTAACGAAGATTTAAGTTTACAGGCGAAACGAGGTATAAGTTTTAAAACTAATACTGTAATTAATTATTTATTATCAAATTTGTTAGCACTTTCTAATATATAATATATACAAGCATTTATTTGTTGCTTACTGATTTTTTCTTTGTTTTTGTAAATAGCACTATTTTTTTTTGTAACAACAACAGCACTATTTGTTTATTCGTGAAAGTTAACTGATTTGATTTATCATTACTTTTATGCTTGTCTCACTGCTTCAGTACTCTCCCCACCACTCTCTGGACACATTTTATCTCTCTACAAATTGTGTAAATTTGATGTCTGATAGTGCAAGCAAAGCAATCAGCCATGACCTTTAATTTTCTTCGTTTCTCCCCTTCTCTGAACAATATTTGTTTTAGGGTTTTTTAATTCTTATCCTACATAATTATAGTTAGGCTATATACTATAGCTTATGAGAGATTTTTAAATACACCATGATTGAACTATATTTTATAGTGTAATAACTAGTACTCCATAAAATAGTAGCAAAACTGCCATAATTAAATGCCATAGAGAAAAGCGGGAGGGAAGGAGAGAGTGAAAATGTTGAAAATAAAGCCCTTTTCAAAAAAAAATTGTTTTGAAAGTAATTAGTTTTGTATTTCCACAAAAATATAATTTGCTTTTTCTTTCTCTCTTGCTTTATTAGTCTTGAGGCTTTGACTATTAATAGCCCTAAGTCTTCTTAGTTTATACATTGCTTCACATCCAAAACCCAATACAAATCTTTGTCTCCTCCCTTCCTCCAAAGTCTTTCATTACAAGACCCCAAATGTCTAATCTTTCGTTGGCCGATGCTGACTATATCTTTAACAATGTTCTGACCTTTTGAAGCATATTAAGATCAAGTCTACTGCTTTCAGTTGTGTAGGTTTGTGTTCTTCTTCACTTCAATCATCAACAACTTCATTCTGTTTTCTTTCATAGCCAGTCTTTAATTTTTCTCCTTCTCTCTATTTAATTTCTCATCAAAGTTTGAGGAGCAAAGGAGATTGATTAATCAGAGAACATTCTTTTATGACCAATAAATAGAAGACTTGTTTTGAAGTGAGCAGGCTTGCAATAAGAGTTCTTATTTTCCCTTCTGGGGTATTCTTCCGTTTTGTCCTTTAATTTGGGATTTTCTAAACTTTTATTTTTCAGTAAATCTTTTAAAATAGTTTCCGTGCTGTTACTTTCATTTTCCAAGAAAATTCCTTAAGATTTTAATCAAAGAAGTATCCACCTGTGATAGTTTATAATCATTTTTGGTTTTAGTTACTAATTATTCTTCTCCAATTCTTCATTTGCTAGCCTCTTTATCCTCAAACCAAGAAACATTTTTGCAACACTTTTGTACAAGAGCTAATAAAAAAATGGAAATTGCAATTCAAGAAGATCATGATATGCCTATCCATTAAACACTACATATGCTGGTGGTGGTGGTCATGGTCACATGATCCATCATGATCATCATGCTTCTGAATCTGCTCCTCCAACTCACAACAACAACAAAAACAACAACATTTCTAATACTCACCACCACAAATGCCCGTGTACATGGTAATAGGGCATGGCAACAATAATGATGATGATGATGATTATCATGCATGTTAGTTTCAACGCCATCATCAAGAAGCCAATGATAAAGTACAAGGAGTGTCTCAAGAACCATGCAGTAGCAATGGGAGGCAATGCTACTGATGGGTGTGGAGAGTTTATGCCAAGTGGTGAAGATGGCTCCATTGAGCTCTCACGTGCTCAGCTTGCAACTGCCACAGAAATTTCCATAGAAAAGAAGTCGAAGGTGAAACCACGCCACCGCCATTTCCTCTTACCTCCGACCGCCTCCACCGCGAAAACTCATGGTCAACCACCACAATATCAGATCAGCATGCCTCACCAAATGATCATGCCGATAGGAGTTTTCTAACTACCGGTACATGCATAACTCGGAGTCCGGTGACTTCATGGAACAAGACGGCGTAAACCACCGCGTCTAGACCGTTACCACACCCACCGTACAAACAGAAGAAGAGGTTTAGGACGAAGTTTACGCCAGAACAGAAAGAGAAGATGCTTAGTTTTTGCTGAAAAAGTTGGGTGGAAGATACAAAGGCAAGAAGAGAGCGTTGTTCAGAGATTTTGTGAAGAGATTGGAGTGAAGAGAAGAGTCCTTAAGGTTTGGATGCACAACAACAAGCTCCATTTCTCCAATAAGAACATTAGCGACAACATTAACCTCGAAGGCGCCGACAATGATAAGATCAACAACGTTAACAATGTTGATGTGTCCGGTAATAACGACATGATTTAATGTTAATTACGTTGTTTTTAATGATTTTGATTATGATAAGTCATCTTTATGTTAGCTATTAGGGTTTGAATCTTATTTTCTAGTTTGTGTGGGGTTATATTTATATGTAAACTCGTTTTGTTATTTATCTTTTATTTGATCTGGTCGATGTAATGTCTATTTTTTTCCTTTTGGAATTTTATATATACATTGAACTTTTTGTAATAAATGTATGACCAGTCCTATTTGTTGTTCTTCTTCTTTTGCGTATGCAAGAAAATCTACTTTGGTTATATCATTTTGAATCATTAGAGCATCATTATTGTTGAGATAATCTCAGCAAATATAAGACCAATATTTACTCTATATAGCTTAGTTTTAAAATTAAAATCTAAGTGACAAAATAAATTGAAACAATAGCAAAGTGATAATGTAAGAGAATATCTTATTTTATTATTAGTCTCTATAGAAAGAACATTTTCTTACCAATTTTCGCCCTTTTCTAATTTTAATGTGTATATATGTTGTCAACAAAAAAAGAAGTGTATATACTGTTTGAGAAATCACTGATGTGTACACGCTGTAACTCAGATCCTCCTATGCCTGACGTATAAGAGCACATGCAATGGTGTGATTGAAAGAGGAGTCCTTAGACATTAAAAATCAATATTTTTTTGTTGAAATAGTTAAAGATTCTTATCTTAATTTTACTTCCAATGGTGTTATCCGGTATGGAGTCCTTAGGAATAATATATATTTTTTTTTTTAAAATGAAATATTCAAATTTTTTATTGGATGATTAAATATAAAACTTTATTACATGATTAAAAATAAAAATACAATAATTATTAATATTGATCACCAAATTTATTCCAAACATTTTCAACTAAATCATTTTTTAGTTGTTCATGTATACGCCTATCACGAACCCGAGTTCGAATGCCAATCATATCTTGGAGATTTGTAGGCGTGTCGGTACTGTAGGACATATCCACTTGAGAACTTCTGCTTTCGTCTACTTCTTCAAACTCAGATAAATTGTACTGAGTGTATCTGTCTCGCTCATTTTCGACTATCATATTGTGCAGTATGATACAGGCTCTCATAATCCTCCCAACTTTTGCCTTATTCAATGTAAGAGCCGGGTTTTTCACAATCGCAAATCGAGCTTGCAAAACTCCAAAAGCCCGCTCCACATCTTTTCGGGTCGATTCTTGACATTTAGCAAATAACTCTGCTTTAGGTCCTTGCGGGAGGGATATAGATTGGATAAATGTTGCCCATTTTGGATATATGACGTCCGTGAGGTAGTACGCCAAATCATACTGGTGTCCGTTGACTACGTATTGAACCCTTGGAGCTCGACCTTGTACAATGTCATCAAAAACATGTGACCGATCAAGGATGTTAATATCGTTTAACGTACCTGGAGAACCAAAAAAGCATGCCATATCCAAAGATATTGTGAAGCTACAGCCTCCAAGACAATTGTCGGTTTTCCGGATCCACGTGTGTATTGTCCTTTCCAAGCGGTTGGACAATTTTTCCACTCTCAATGCATACAGTCGATGCTTCCTACCATCCCAGGAAAGCCACGTATCTCTCCAATATCGAGTAGTCGTTGAAGATCCTCCGGAGTTGGTCTTCGTAGATACTCATCTCCAAATAACCATATTACGTTTTCTGTGAACTTATGTAAACACATAAGTGCCGTGCTTTCACCCAGTCGAAGATACTCGTCTACTGCGTCAGCCGCCGAACCATAAGCGAGGAGACGAATAGCTGCCGTACATTTTTGTAGTGGAGAAAGACCGGACCTCCCAGTTGCATCGCTTGATTGTCGAAAGAAAGGGACGTTCTCAGAGAGGCGATGGACAATACTCAAGAATAAGTCTTTGTTCATACGAAACGACGTCTGAATAAATTGGGAGGGAAAGTTGGATTCTCGCAGAAGTAATCATTCCATAAAAGTTGGTCTCCCGTTTGCGATCTCGTTCTATATAAACACGTCTACATGGGTTATGGTGATGGGACTCCACTATGTTGTTGTATGTGTCCTCCAATATGTCGTCAAAAACTTCTTCCAATCTTTCTTCGAGTTCATCAGATGAAGATGATGACATTTTGTGTGTTCACTTGCTAATCCTTCAATGAAAATAAAGATTTAAATTAAATGTGCTCTAAATCAATTAGTATAAAAAAAAAAATATATGGTTCTGATGTGTAAATATAATTAAAATGAATTCAAGTTTCAGTTGTTCATGTATTGGAAATAAAGATTTACACATTAAGAATCCAAACTCTGGCTTAATTTTTACAATTAGATGAAGACCAAGTATTCGAATCAAATCAGAAACAAAGTCAGAAACCAAATTATTCACACAATTTATATGAGAACCCAACAATGTATTCGATCCTTTATTAATGAGCCAAGTACACAAGATATCAAAAATCTGTGTATGTAATTTGTTTACTTTCATGTCGACCAAAAATTGATTCAAATCATAAACAAATCAAGTGCTCTCAATTGGTCTGATTTCGAGCATAAACACAAGTGCTCTCAAAACCTAAACACCAAGAAAGATGAAACAAGATAGATAATGCAAAGCTTTTTGATACAAGTACCTGTGATCTGTTTAGGACTGATTAAATGCAAGATAGATTGCTACAAAGTGCTGGAGTTTTGTCATTAGAAGCCGAGATAATACAAAGTTTTTCGAGTACAAAGAAAGATGAAACAGAGGAAATACAGATGCTACCTAAACAAAGGCTTCACGCCCACTTATACTACTACATAAAAGTGATACAGTAGAACCCGTGCCTTGCTTCACATGCCGGACAAGACAGGACAGAGGCACCCGTGAGCTGGTTAACATGTCCTCAAAATTTGACAACTCCAAAATGCACCCGTGACCCTGCAACAACAGATAACACAACAGTTAGGAAGTGGTAATAACAATTAATACTGAAAACAATAATAATACCTAAGACGCAACATATTACGGTAACATCTCAGACATTAGTTTGTCTTTAAGAGATGTTTCGATATCAGAGAGGGGGTCTTTTTTGGCAAGCAAACGCTCAAGGATTTTCTGGTTAGACAGTATTTGTTTTAACTTGAACAGGGCCTCTAACTTTGACAACTCGGCTTCTTTTCCGCTCTTCTTCCTCTTCAGCTCAGCTTTTGCAGCCTTTACTCCGATAGGTCTAGCCTCTGGGTCTCTCACTTCATCTTCTCCATCAACCTCCAAAACCTGTTTGCGCTTCTCCTTAGCACCGTCGTTAGGCAGATACGTTGAGCACCATTTACTGTCGTGTCTTAGTGCTCTCCAAGCATGTTCAAGGCTGAACTTGATGGAGTTGTCCTTGAAGTAGAGGTCTAGGGCAGTTGTCATCACGTCATTCTCGTTGGTGCCACTACCCTGGCACCTCAGGGCCGCGTCATAGCAGCCAACGAATTTGCAGACTCCCTCATTAAGCCTCGCCCACCTCTGTTTGCACTGACCGACCTCTCTAGGTGCTTTCCCAACCATCAGAGGGCTTGCGTTGAAGTAATCAACGATCCTTTTCCAGAAAGCATCAGCTTTCTGCTCATTGTTGACCACAGGGTCTTTACTTGTGTTTAGCCAAGCCCCAATGAGGATTTTATCCTCATTGGGAGACCATTTACGCCTCTCCTTCGCACTTGAACTCTGGCTACTCATCCAAACATGCTCAGGTGAATTTAGGTCAACAGGGTTTTGGCTATTGAGGAGGTTAACGAAACTAGGGGTGGTATCCATTGTTTTGCTCTGTGTAACTCTACTCGTAACACAGAGCCTTTAAGTAACCGGTTAAGTCCAAGCTATGCATTTAACTCCTATCTAATCTGAGGGGTTTAGGAAGATAGAAAGTAATTGCCTAGCATTTAAGTTCAATCAAATCAGAGTGGTTTAGAAAATAGAGTTTTAGTTTTATAAATGCAGTTTTAGTTTGAATTTAACTTATTCCAGATTTTTAAAATTTTGAAATAAATAATTAAAATCTGTTTTGTAAATATCAAACACTACTATAAATTTTAATATTGTACGAAGTTGTTGGTCATTTACCTTTTCATGCAGTACCGAGGTTCGAGACTCCCGTTCAAGACTCTGAAGTAGTCTTTCCTGAACATTCGATAATAATCAAACAATTAAACATTTTTATGAAATGAACAATCCACAATATAAGGAAGAATGAGATAAAACTAACCCGGCAAGAGCATCACCAGCAAACATAGAACTAATATCACACCACCCATTAGACAAACAAGCTTTTTAAAGCGGTTTGTACCCCCTGATTTCTTCTTACAAAGCTCAGACATTATCGTCTCCAGCTTAACAACCTTGTGCTCACTCTCATTAGATTGTCTCTTAAGTTGCCTAATCATCCTCTGAATGTCACTCATCTCCTCCATCACCCCAACGTCCCACCATTTCCATACGTGGCACTCGCCGTCTGCCGCGTCTGCCGCATTCTCACACGTGATGTATAGCCTCCCATGATGTTATGTAGTGCGAGATGTTTCAACAATAGCCTCACCACCGCAGTAGCATAACGTAGGGATGCCATTTTCAACGCCAACTTGAGTAGGATACTGAACCGGAGATGCAATGTTGTAAGCACTCTCAGCTTCATCACGGTACAAGGCAGCCTCTTCTTCAAGAAGCCAAGTTAAGCTAGCCTCTGATGACGAAGGCTGTGAGTAACTGTAGTCTTGTCCCATGATCCGTTAAAGCTGAGACGAGGAGACAAAACAAAGATTAAAACCTAGCAAACGATGTTATAGAACAATCATCACAGACTAAATCGATTTTCGAAACCCTTATTGATTGTAAACAAAGGATTAAAACCTAGCAAACGATGTTATAGAACAATAATCACAGACTAAATCGATTTTCGAAACCCTTAGAGCACATGCAACCTAATCCCCAAATCGATTGACAAGACAAAGACATAAAACCCCAATCAATTGAAACATAGAGCTTTTCGAAACCCTCATCGATTGAAAACCTAATCCCCAAATCGATTGAAACATAGAGCTTTTTGAAACCCTCATCGATTGAAACCTAATCCCCAAATCGATTGAAAACATGAAACGAACCCTAATCGATGCGGAGAACAACATCCACCCTAATCTATAAGCAAAAATAAACAGGAGAAGAGTCGATTTACCTTGAACGCCTCGACTTTTTGAGAGAACAAAGTCGCCTTCAGTTTGTCTCGAAATTTTTTTTTGGTTTCTCCGTCGAGAAATGATTTTTTTGCCGACATAACCGAAACGCAAGCCGACTACGGTCCATTCACCTTCTGCCACATGGTAAGGATTAAGTCCTTCCAGCCACTTAACCACGTTACGGTCCTTGGTAAATCTCGACACTTTTAATTTTTTTAATTGATTCTCCCTAGGTTTTGCGGCTAAGGATTCGCAAAACTTACCGTTGCATGTGCTCTAAGGTTGAGTTTATGCACAAAAAAAGAGTTGAGTTATGCGGTTGGTTTGTCACAAGCGATCACATTTAATAACCTCTTTTTAGTACGTATGTTTATAATTAATTATTTCCAGTTTTTAGATAT
>CAJHQP010012942.1:0-10599 GCA_905132765.1 Moricandia arvensis | reverse complement strand
CGATCTATAGCAATTTTTATAGCGCGAGAAACACGATTTAGTTGAATCGAATTATAGTAGGAAAAACTGTAAATATGGATTTTTTTTTGAATGAATGTTAAATTTATTCAATCCAAAACTTTTTTATAATAGATGTGACAAAGTTTGAGTAAAAAAACTAATTCATAATCTATTTATCTCACTCAACTATGAGTAAACCAGACCCGTAGAAGTTTGTCAAACTTCCCCTTCCCATGTCCTCTGAGCGAGTCAATGTGATTCTTGATAAGCTTTTTGATGAAGTTACTTAGGCGTGCTTGGTCTTGATGAGGCTCTCCATGCCTCCGCCCATTTCTCTCCCTCCAGATTGTGTACACTGTTGCTTGGAAGACGTAACGAAGAAGAAACAGAGTAGAGCTACCCCACGTCTTGTCAACCAAACAAACTAAAAGGTTACTCCAATTTGTGGAGAATCTCACTCCCATCAGCTTACGAGTTAAACTACTCCATACTTCTGCAGTGAAGTTACAGCTGAAGAATAAGTGGTCCCTAGATTCTGGTGAAGTTTTGCACAGAACACAAGTATCATCCACTTGCTCATTCCAACGTTTCATCCTATCACCAGTTGCTAAACGATCACGAGCAGCTAGCCAGACCAAAACAGCATACTTCGGTGTTGCAG
The DNA here is from genome assembly GCA_905132765.1 of Moricandia arvensis. NCBI lineage: Eukaryota > Viridiplantae > Streptophyta > Magnoliopsida > Brassicales > Brassicaceae > Moricandia > Moricandia arvensis. Next base: position 9,938 of record CAJHQP010012942.1, on the reverse strand, counting down.
CAGTAAACCAAATCCCTCGGAACCAAGGAACCTTAGGAGAAGCTTCTCTCGTGTAGTTCCAAGTGTGTTTTGTGCTGAAAGACGGTTTAAACTCATCGTTAGACCCCTTCCACAACCGAATGTCATCTGCAGTAGACAAAACTTGTGCTCTAAGCCTCAATATCTCACCTTCTATCTGAACCAGAGCATCCACCCTGTGTCTTCTGCATCTATATTTCTGAAACGCCATCTCTACCGTGTCACCAATCGGAATCCCTAGGTCTATACAGCCCCGGGTACCTGTTAAGTCAATGAGCCTCCCTAGGGAGGACCAATTGTCGAACCAAAAAGAAACAGAGGCACCACTCCCCACTTCCACCTTTGTTAAATACTAAGCCATCTCCCTATATTTTAGTATCTTTCTCCAAAGCCAAGATCCTAAAGAACTCTTTTTAGTGTTCCAAAAAGATTGCTTACGAATCAGATATCGTCTAATCCATCGAACCCATAACGAGTCTGAAGAAATGATTTTCCAGACTAGTTTCAAGGTGCTGACCTTGTTCATCTCTTCCAGCGAACGGAGACCCAAACCGCCCTCCTCCTTTGGTTTGCGCACATCAGACCACGCAACTTTGTCTTTATTGGAGTTCATCTCTGGCCCAGACCATATGAATGCAGAACAAAGCTGATCTATTTCCTTAATGCATTGCTTGGGTAAACGGAAGACTGACATCCAAAAATTTACCAAACTGTGAATTACCGAAGCTACCAATTGGAGTCTGCCGGCGAGCGAGAGATGTCTAGCAGTCCAAGAGGTGAGACGCTTACGAACTCTTTCTACCAGAGGGTTATAATCAGTCACAGACATACGTTTGGTTAACAACGGGAGGCCCAAATACCGCACCGGGAGGGAGCCAGATTCGAAAGGAAAATGTCTGAGGATGTTTGCTCTCACCTCTGCATCCACACCTGCAATGAATATCGTCGATTTTTCGAGACTGATTCTCAGACCTGAGTAGCTAGCGAATTTTTCAAAGACCTTTAAGATGCCTTGTACAGAATCTTTCTTGCCGTCTGAAAACACTAGCATATCGTCCGCAAAGCATAGATGGGTGATTTCCATATCCTGGCAATAGGGATGATACCCAATCTTCTTCTCCTTGGCCGTCTTATCTATCAACTTTGATAGGACTTGCATACTGATGACAAAAAGATATGGAGATAGCGAACAACCTTGCCGCAGACCTCTACTACTCTGAAAATAGCCGGCTAGTTCACCATTAACTTGAACCGAAAAAGAGGCGAGCTCAATACACTTTTTTATCCATATCACGAAGCGGTCAGGAACCTTAATCGCCTTGAGGGTTGACAAAATAAAAGGCCATTGTACTGAGTCAAACGCCTTAGATATATCAATCTTTACTGCACACCGGGGTGAGACTGTATCTTTATGATAGTTTTTCACCAGTTCAGAAGCCATTAGCACATTCTCCATCAGAACTCGATCTTTAACGAAGGCTGACTGGTTTTGAGAGATAAACATCGGGAGGATTTTCTTCAGCCCATTCGCCAATATCTTTGAGATCATCTTATAAAGCACATTACAATAGGAGATAGGACGATAATCCTTCATGTGGACTGCTTGTTCTTTTTTGGGAATGAGAGCCAGGATGGTTGAGTTGATTCCTTTTGGTAAAAAGCCTTTGTCGAAGAAAGATTGAACAGCAACAACAAAATCCTTCCCTATTACCTCCCATCCTGATTTGTAGAACTCGCACGTATAACCATCCGGCCCTGAAGATTTATTTCCCGCCATGGCAAATAGAACCTGTTTTATCTCCACTTCAGTAACTGGTTGAATCAGCCCTGTTTGGTATGTATCCCCACACTGAAAACGCAAAAGGTCTTGTATTTCCAGTTCAGAGATCCCTATATAGTCCCCTGGTGTTTCATTTAAAAAATTACTGAAATATGTTACTGAAATATGGATATTTAACCATTTGACTAGTGATACTTTCTCTCTTAATAATTATTTCTATCAAAAGAATCTAACTTATTTGTTACTTCTGTAAAACATACACTTTATTTAATATGAATGTTGAATCACCTTCTTTAGAAAAAAGAAAGAATGTTGAATCACCGTTATAGTGGAAGAGTGTGAGATCTCGTGTGGGCAAACGAGAGTGTGAGATCTCAACTTTTGATCAAAATTATTCTGGAAATAGTGACCTTAAGTTTTGTCAAATCCATCGGACTCTGATTGATAGAGAAATAAAAGTTGCATCACAAGTTTTAAAAATTTATATTCCTAAACGTGATCGATTTGATGAGAGGGCTGGAGAAAAGAACAGTCGAATTACACGTTTAACTATCATAATATTTACTTTTCTATGGTTTTATTCTCCATGATGGGACATAGAGAATGAGAGGTCGCTATGAATTTGGATGAAGATTTTAGTGGGCAAATAGGCTTATGGATAGAGTGTTACTATTTGTCGTTACATTCTTTTAGATTAGTGAAAATGTTAACTTTTTCTTTTATTTTTGGGTATAATTATGGGAATATTTTTTTATATTTCAAAAGTAAGAATATGATTAAAATATAGTGCGTTAAGTCCCATCCAAAAAGCTTGTAGACTAGATTCGTTATAACCTTAAATCCAAAAAAGAATAATAAGCCGGTGATAATGATAGTTTGCTAATAATTACAAAACTGATCTCTTCAGTATATATAATTAACTATCTCACCCAAAACTATAGCGATGAAAGGAAAATGACTGCAGGAGTAGTTTGATGTATAATATTGATTATATTTTTATTCACAAGTCATAGTGATTTTGTATGAGACAGTAACGACAAATTCCTCCATTGAACATATGCACATCAAAATTGACTTTTTCCCTTAAGTTTATGTGTTTTATGTATTTTAGGGCTGTGTTTTCTTAAGTTCCAGTCAACACATGTAAAGAAAGTAACTGTTTATACTAGTAAACTGAAACTCATGAAATTCTAAATTGATTTTTCATTTCTTTTTACAGTAATTAAAACCATGATAATCTTTTTTTAGAAATTACTAAACTGGAAAACCCCAAAAACCAAGGCATTAATCCGATTGTTCCGGGCTTTTAATTTGCAAGACCCAAAACACAAAGCAATAAAGCCCCAACATTTGTTATTTTGTTAAATGTAAAAGTTCCAACATGCGACATACATTAACCAGAAAATGTCACACGATAGCTAATACATGGACAACTAGGCGGTAGCTAATACATAAGACTAATACAAACAAAGTATTAGTTCCTAGTTAAGGCGAGATTAACCAGGACCATTAGCCACTAATGAACAATACCAAACATAAACTAACAACACAAATAAGCAAGGACATGACACAATTTGGGCAATGAGACATTAAAACTAGCTACACATATCTGCAGATAGTAACTTGTTGATCTCTCGAGAAATAATAGGGTTTCTCCAGCTGGATTCTTCACTTGCTAGATCCCGAACCATTCCACACGGAACTAAACACACTTCATTTGTTGATAGCTTCTCCTGGACTGCTTGTGATCCAAGCAAAACACGAGTTACCACTTCCACATCAGAGATATGCGTCTAGAAATTAACAAACAGCTTGTGAGAAAACATGATTATAGTTCCAAATGATTCGTAATGTTGTTTTGAAGGCTTTTATCATTACCTTCTTTGTGGTCTGCATCATTTGTAGAATCCCAACTTGGCTTTGCAAGAACTTGACATACTTAGCTGCGGCTTGAAACATCTCGGCAGTGTTAAGTTTCTGACCACCTGGGATGAGTTTCGTGAGCTCATGAGTCTTGTCCGCAATTCTTCTTCTTCTCTCTCGAGCTGCGATGCTCTGAGATGAAAGCGTTGGTTTCTTGGCGCCGTGGCTTCCGTCTTCATCTCCTCGTCCTACCTTGAACTCTAAGGGGAAATCCGGAACTCGAAACTCCGGGAAGATGGAAGCTTCTGGAGCTAAATCAAGTTCGTCGTAATAGTTAAAGAAATTAGGGTTAGGGTTTGAGAAATGGTTGTTAGGGTTACAATGGTAGCTTGAGTCAACGAGTTTTTGGAGTTTTGGCGCGGGGAGAAAGGAATCTAGGTCATATGTTTCGTTGAAATTTTCAGTTTTAGGGTAAGGAAGAGAGGTTTCTTGGGGAAGAAGAAAGTGGTCGCAGAGAGAGTCCAAGTCAGTGAGCTCTAAAGGAGCTTCTTCTTGAAAAAATGGCTGATGGTATTGCAGTTGAGGTTGAGGTTGAGGTTGGAAGAAGAAACTGTCGGTTTCAGGGATAGTTGTGTCCACATCGGGAAAAAAGCAATCCTGGAGCTGGATAGGTTGATCCCAGTCAAAGAAGTGGCTTAAACAATCCATTGACGACATTGCAAAGATGAAACCTGTAGAAATGAAGAAGGTGAAGCAATCAGGAAGGAGTTACAATAGTTTAAAAGATGATTATTAAGCTTTAATAACTAGTAACGAGCTAATAGATTATATCTATAAAAAATAAGCTAGACAAGAAAAGAAAAGACAAGAGAGGATATCTGAGAGAATCAAAGACCTGAAGATTGGTTATAGAGGATAATGTTGTGTCTTTGGTTTCTAATTCAAGTAGACTTCAACGTTGTAAGTTGTTTATTAGTTAACTGTCTTGTAGGCATATATATATGTGAGAAAGAAAAGGGTTTAGGGTTTTAGAGCGGAACTAAAGGAGAGGTTACTCTTGGTTTTAGTTTTTCTTTTTTCTTTTTATAACGACTTTCCTAAATATAAGGGCATAATTCATTTATTTTAATAAATCTTATTTTTAATTTAGACCCATTACCAAAACAAAAATTAAAAAACATTGCTTGGCGCATTAATTTGTTTTGGTTTGAAAATTGTCAGACGTGTAAATAAAAGTGTCAATACAACTGTATGAAAAATTAGACATTTGTAAAATAATATTTTTACAGAAATACAAAAACAGTATATTAGTATGGTTTGGAAACAAATAGTATAAGAGTAACCACACTTTAAAGCTTTTTTGGCGGCCATTTAAAATCCATGTGTATCAATTTGGAACAATATTCAATTTATATTCACTCTTCTTACGGTTACTTTACTTCTCACTCAATAACTGCATCCTCTCGTTTAATTTTTAATCCTTCACTTTGCTAATTAACTTAATATTCCTTTTTCTCTTCGAGGACTTGGTAAAAGACGGCGACTTTGGCGGGTAAAGCAGGTTTCGTGGTTCCACATGCCTCCGTCCTTACTTTGCCGCCAAGTTTTCTATCCTCCAAGTTGCATGGGCTTGAATGAGATAAATGGGCCGTTAAATTGATGATAAAGCTCATTGATAAATTCTTTGTAAAGCCCATTATCAGCAAATATCAAAATTATATATATACTAAGGGCACCTTTAACCTAAGCTCTTAAGGGATGCTTAGAAGATTACTTAGCGGATGGGACCCACTAAAACTCTAAGCACCATTGCTTATTGTTCCTAAATAAGCAATGATGTTTGTACTGTTCACAGGTTCTATGGACACGTAGCGATCCATGAATGATTCGTTTTAATTTAAAAAAAAAAAAAAAAAAAAAAAGCAATCCATTTGGGTTGCTAGGGTTAACGGTGCTCTAAAGAGGCTGAACCCTACTATCCTCAGTTTCCTTCCTATAATCCTTGGTAGAGTTATGTTTTTATTTTCATGGTTGCTTTTGTTGTGTTCCAATCTATAACTTTGAAGTTTGATCGACGTTCTCGGTAATCAATCATTATATTTAATGTGAATTTATTACGATCTTAATGTCCATTTGTGTTCATATTAATCAGGTGAGCCCAAAGCTTTAAATTTTCTTTTTGACGGCAGCCCAAAGCTTTAATATCTCAACAAAAACTTAAATGTACACTTATCTTAGTTTCAGTGTGATCTAATAAATTTGTTAGCTCAAGAAGATTGAATGTCAAATCTTAGACCACGAGCTTTTGCTTGCTCTTGCTTTTTGTTTTCTGATAAAACAAAACATAAATGTATTTTCATACTTTTTCCATTTCAAAATAAATGTTATTTTTAAAAACATTATTTATGCCTCAAAACAGGTGATATCTTCATATTTTAATGTAACTTTTAATTTTTTCAAAACTATACAATTAATAATTTATTGTAATTTATTTGTAATTAGTTGAAAATTTATAATTAATATTTTAATTATATTTTTAGATAAAATGGAAAAAAATTTAATAGTTGTGTGCTATCCTAAAACATGTATTTTAGAACATAATGAATAGTTTTTTTAATTAACATAAAGGTATCATAGACTTATGAAAGAGCTTAAATTAATTTATAAAGGGAAATACATACCATAGGTGGATCTTTTCTCTAGATATCCAAATAGGTCGTAAGCAATGATCCATATCCACGTACACATATATAAATTTAATAGTTTTATACTAGAGAGAAATCGTCATTAACCTAGACCAACAAAGCAATTTCTTACTAAGTGAAAACCTTTAGACCACTATGATGTGGTCTATTTTTATAGTTAACATTTTAATCCGAAGAGAATGATAACTTATAAATTGTTATTACATTTTTTTCTCCGCCCATGCTATTCAAATTATTGGCCTCATCATCCAAATTCTGCAAAGCTTCTACTTAAAACCCCGCATATTAATCTCCTTTTCCTATTGATGCATTGACCCTTTTCACCATATTATAGAAAAAGAATTTGAAACTCCCTATAACTTGGACTGAAGCAGATCTATATACGTGAAATGCAACAGACATACACCTACACTTATGCCAACATCCAACCTTCACATGTTCTCCACATGGCTTCTATTAGTTATCGCTATTCATTGTCGAAGTCGGCTCCCTCTTTAATGCTTAAATTTGAGGGATGAATCAATACCGAGTTCTTAAGGTTAATAGATTATGTTATATATATAGAAGGATCTGAAAAATGTTGAAGAAAATAAAAAGAGATCTACTTGGATGATAGAGGTTTGTAGCGGTTTGCCCCAAATTTACAATTTTGTTATTAATTCAAAAGCTTTTTTAACCTTTTAGTTTCTTATTGAGTTACATAATTTTGTTCATTGATACTTTTCTATGATTATCAAATAAAATCTCGGATACTGGATTATCAAAAAAAAAATAAAAAAAAATCTTAACTAGTAATAGTTTCTTTTTGTGTGTTTTTTGAATCTCTTAAAACAATGGCCGGGTTATGAGTTATGATGAATGCATAAAATTAAAAGCTAGGCCACTCGATGTGTAAACTTTCAAAGTACTCTTCGTTATCATATGAGTTAATCTCTTACGTGCTAAAATTATCCCTACTATATGGTAAGATATCTCCACCGTGATGGAGCTGAAGTTTGATTAATTTAACCGTAAATGGCTGATTAATTTGTCGATTATTCGAATATAAAATCTACTAGCATTATTTAAATTAAGGTTCGATTCAATTAAATTGATTTGAATAGAGTTTTCTCCAAACTGTTGTGAGAAAATCTTGTATTTCCCCACGTGTAAAATTGGACTATAAATTGTAACCAACCATATCACCAAGCCGGACCAGTTTGAAGCTGTCGGTATCATAGAACAAAACTGTTAATGAAATCTAGGCCCCATTACATTTATTGGAACCAACTCAACCCGTGTCTTGTCCAAAATGTCTGTGTTCAAATTCTATCATGTGGTGTCACAGTGACCTTTTGCGAAGATTTCTTATACCACTCTTTGCAATGGGACCAACGATTTTGTTAATGATATAGATAAAGGCACGCATTGAATTTTTGGATTTTATCCCTAAATATATTAGAGACTAAACATAATTATGTACGTATTATTGACTATAATAGTTGATTTCTCTTTGAGATTCAAATAACTTACAAACCTTGCATCGGTGCATGCATGTTATTTTCTGTAACAATCGTGCATGCATGTTTCAGCAAATAATACGAGTTATGTGGAAGTACTCAGAGCATCTTTATTGCTAGGTTTCTTATTTATTTTTTTTTTTTTGCCTAAAAAAAAAGAAATTTAAAAGGCACCAATCGCGGGCCGCCACGTGTTGGTGGGGCCCACGAACAGTGCAAAACACCCACAGTTTACGGTTCTTATTTTGGGCACAGAAGATACGCTTTTTAAAAAAAATTGGCCCCCCCCTACTTAAGAGACGCGGTGGAAACCGCGTTAAAGATGCTCTAAGACACCGTTTTTTTTTAAGATTCTTCGACGTTAAAATCACTATCTTTCTTAAATAGTAGGAAACCATATTGAACACTGAAACCAGAGGAAGAAAATATAATCTGTAAAAGTTCTCTTTAGTCTAGTGGTTACGGCATCTAAATTAAAAGCTCAAAGTCATTTCATTCAAAAAAAAAATATAATCTGTGCATGTTGATATGGAAAATCGTGGATGTGGATGCGTCTGTTGGATAGAGTTACGCAGATGCCTTGAGACACAATTGTGACTGTCTTTTAATACAATTTGATGTTCAAATTAATATTTTTTTATCATGGAACCTAGTCGGGAACTGTTAATGATTGGAATCGTGACCCGACGAGACCTACAACGTACTTTGTCGGCTATCTAGGTACGACGAATCGTTATCACACTACCAAGTGTCAAAGATCCTAGAAATGATTTGTGTAAGCTTAAGTACATGGAACTAGAAATTTTGTTTAAAATATTAGAGAATAATATCTAAACCCACACCTTTTTGTTTGAAGTTTCGGCATATTGGCTTGTTAAAATAAAGCTAATCTCCGTAAGTACCAATATAGTTTCCGCAAAGTTACAAAACTATAGAAATTAGACAACCACAAGTTTACACCAAACACCACCAATGTTGCTAGCTTAATTAGAGAAAAAAAATCAATGGAAAACTTAAAAAATATTAAATCAGATGGGGGGGGGGAGGCAGATGGAGGCGAGGGGGGGGGGGGGGTGGGGGGGGTGGGGGGGGCGGGGGAGTGGGCGGAGGGGGGGAGGTGGTGGGATAAGTTGCAGCGTGTCGAAAGGTAGAGAAGTTGGAAGAGTTCCATTTTGGGTCATACTGACGAATGGAGTGACGCGATGTGCTTTCCGGCAGGGAGATCGGTTGATGTAAGGACGAAGGGGGTATAGTTATTGGATTAGTAGCGGAGAGAGGATGACGCTCAACCTCTAAATTCTAAAGGGTGTTTCATTACCTTTTTACATTTTCCCGACCATATACCTACTCAAATGGCATATCGATTTTTCTGGGGCCGGAAAAATGTTTTTAACAAGCCTTAAGGGGAATGGTGCTTCGACTATTCCTTTGCAGGGGCCGTTTCTTGACCTTTCTATCGAACCAGATTTAAACCATAGGATGGGGCATAGCCTAAGTTTTATGTGGTATTGGCTTTTTTTTTATCTCAAGATCGGAATCCGCTGCAATCGGTCGATGAATGCTTATTGTATGAGTTATGTCTATGGTCAAGAATAATCATATATGGTGGCTTAATTCAAGGCTGAAGCCATGCTAAATACTAAAAAGGTGTCAGTACTTTTTTAACAATTTATCCGACCATATAACTACTTACTCAAAATGGGGCATATCGTTTTCTGCCGAAAATGTTTTTAACAAGCCTTAAAGGAAATTGTGCTTCGACTATTCCATTTGCAGGGCGTTTCTTCTTCGACCTTCTATCGACCAAGATTTAAAAAATAGGGGCAACTAAGCCTTAAAGTTTATTTGGTATTGGCTTGTTTTTTTTATCTCAAGATCGAATCCCGCTGCATCGTCGATTGAAATGCTTATTGTATGAGTTATGTCTCTGTCGTATATATATGGTGGCCTAATTCAAGCTGAAACAATGCTAAATCTAAAAAGGTGTTCAGTACCTTTTTACATTTATTTCCGAACCATATAAAATACTCAAATGGGCATATCGAGTTTTTCTGCGAAAAATGTTTTTTAACA
>CAJHQP010012941.1:0-10603 GCA_905132765.1 Moricandia arvensis | reverse complement strand
GTAACCAATGAACTTGTTGTAGTCTCATCAACCAATGAACATCCCTTGAAACTGAATGAATCAAACAAAACCAACTAAAGAACTAATGCCCTTTCTACCATCACAATCACAACTTACTACATTCATTTCTTTCCCAAAGAACTTGAAGAAACAAAACACACACACACATCAACACACCAGTCTAATATCAATTGCCTATCAAAGTAAAGAAACCCACTAATGCTTCTCAACGTTCCGAAACACATTATACTTCCAAGGAATACTACTCGGAAACTCGAAAATCTCACAGAGGAGAAGAAATGCTCAACCAAGAACAAAAAATTTAAAGAATTTAGTTAGTTATACTTCATTTGATCAGACTTAGTAACTTTAAAGGAGAAAATGTTAGAATAACACAAGTTAAGTATCAATTTACAAAAATACCTTCAATCAAAAATATATTAACATTTGAGGTTTACACTTTAGTGATTATTGTTTTGAGTTTAGTGTTGAATGGGTGGGGTTGAGTTTCTAAATGTTTTATAAATATTTTGAAAAAAAAAATAATCTAATCTATTTTTATCATAATCTAAAAGGTATTTTTGAAAATTGTCATTTAGAGAAAGAGATGCGAACCAGGGGTCACAATTACATTAACGGGAACGCCAATGCTTCACCAAGTACCGACGCAAAGCTTCGTAGTGCCGTCTTCGTCAAAGGTAAGTGTAATCTCAACCTTTGGATTAAATGTGTGATAATATCAACCTTTGAATTTAAAAAGATGACATCATCTAGAAAAAGTAGAACCATTGGTTACATATTCGGTCAATATGAACCATTAGATCTTCAATTTTTTCCTATAAAAAAAAGTTGAGTCAGGAGATCCTTAAATTCAGTTTGTTATTATATATAGATTTGGGATTGTTTGGTTTCTGTTGTAATTTGCATTCGAGATTTCATAATTTTGTTATTGTGTTTTCTTAATAAAAATATTTAGTTAAGACTTAACAGCTTTAAACTTTACATTTACTTATTTGCAAGCAAAAACTATGTGCATTCATGAAAATAATGACTTATGGCAAATGTTTTTTTTAATAAATATTTTACATTTGCTTTAAAAACAAGTTGTTTGAGACAGCCAATAACATACAGCGAGTTAGATTCTAGACTAATTTGTAACCTGCAGCCTTGCATGTAGTTCGTTTGTAGTAGGCGTAATGGAAGATTAGCTATTCGGCGGATCGTCATGTGAAGGCTTGTACATCTAGCGGGGCAGGTTTGGGTCACTGATTTTAGATACCACGTCCCGAGTGAGACAGTCTGGCCGTGACCCGTTCAAAGAAGAACTGCAGCGGTCGGAGACGGGACGGGGAAAGAAGATCTGATAACACTACGTCCATGGGATGGGCCAAAAGCCCATATAACTATTTGGGCCTACACTGGGTCAGATTTTTTCATCTGACGGGCCTAGTTAAGGAATCGCTGAGTAGATCTCTGCGACTAATCTCAGTTTCTCTCACACCTTCTCAAATCAAATCATCTCTTCCCCTTCCGATTTAGGGTTTCCACAGTCGCCAGTATCGCACGGCAGCTTCACGAGCCAGGGCTCTCAAGGTTTGTTACCTTTCCATTCATCCTTTCACCATTGATTTCTCCCCTGCAAACTTCTGGAACGTTTGAGTAGGGAAACGATTTGTCCAGTTGACTGATTTCGCCTACATTCTCTGAATATTTATATATCTGGATTCTAAATTGTTCTTATCCCGATTCAATTACCTGCGATGATAGCACTAGTTTTTGATTCACAGTTTCTGATTTTCGATTAAGAAAAATGGATTCGATTCATTCGTTGTGAATTCACGAATCATCGTTCGTCCATTTCGTTTAAGTTAGATAGGCTTTTAAGCTGATATGTGGATTGACCTATCTATCTTATATATTACTTGGGATCTTTTCAACTACAGATGTGTGATTTTCCATTAATTGACGGATCATGTTATTGTTTTATGATAGGGATCTCTTAGCCGGAGTTTGAGACCATCACGCTATGCAAGTTCTAGTGCTGTTGCAACTAGTTCTTCTTCTTCTTCTCCAGGTTTGTTAGGATGGTTGACTGGTGGATCATCTTCTTCGCTTACTTCATTGGACATGCCACTACGGGGTGTATCTCTTCCTCCACCACTTGCTGACCATGTTGAGCCGAGCAAACTTAAGATCACTACTCTTCCCAATGGTCTCAAAATCGCCTCAGAGATGTCTCCCGTAAGTAAATCTTGTTTTAATATGTTGAGTACATGAAATGAAATGAACTGAACAAAGTTATTACTTGGATGGGTCAGAATCCGGCAGCGTCTATTGGTTTGTATGTTGATTGTGGTTCCATCTATGAGGCTCCTTATTTCCATGGAGCGACACATCTGCTTGAGAGGATGGCTTTCAAGAGCACGAGAAACAGAAGCCATCTACGTCTTGTGAGGGAGATAGAGGCTATTGGAGGCAACACCTCGGCATCTGCGTCCCGCGAGCAAATGAGTTACACAATTGATGCTCTTAAAACCTATGTACCTGAAATGGTTGAAGTTCTTATTGACAGTGTGAGGAACCCTGCTTTCTTGGATTGGGAAGTGAATGAAGAGGTAAAATCTCTCTTCCCTTTGTTGTTACTTTGATTACTCTTGTGGTCTTTTTGATGTGACTTTTTGTTTTGTTTCGATTCGGCAGCTACGTAAGATGAAGGTAGAGATAGCAGAACTTGCGAAGAACCCTATGGGGCTCCTCATGGAGGCCGTTCATTCTGCTGGTTATTCGGGTGCATTGGCAAATCCTCTGTACGCGCCTGAATCTGCGTTAGACAGATTGAATGGGGAACTCTTGGAGGAGTTTATGACTGTAAGATCGCATCAGCTTTTGAGAAACTCTGTTATTACAGTCGTTTAAAGTTAGAACCCTTTTTTCTTACCCATTTTATATGGGAATTTCAGGAGAATTTCACTGCTGCGCGTATGGTGCTGGCGGCAAGTGGAGTTGAGCACGAGGAACTTTTACAAGTTGTTGAGCCATTAACTTCTGACCTTCCTAATGTACCGCGCCAGGCAGAGCCAAAATCTCAGTACACTGGTGGAGATTTTCGCCAACATACTGGTGGAGAGGTACTCATGACAGATTGGCTGTCATTGGACAAAAGTGTTTGAGATAGAAGTGTTTTTATTTCACAAAACTTAATTGATCTTTTTTTGTTCTGTCATTTTAAGGCTACACACTTTGCGCTTGCCTTTGAGGTTCCTGGCTGGAATAACGAGAAAGAAGCAGTCATTGCCACTGTTCTGCAGGTGTCTAACTTGAATGTTTCATGTTTGCATGTGTTAATAAGTTTCACTTGTTCCATTCAAATTCTACTTAATAGCAAAGATTTAACTTAATTTAACTGCTATTAGATGCTTATGGGAGGAGGTGGCTCATTCTCTGCTGGAGGTCCTGGAAAAGGAATGCACTCATGGCTCTGTAAGTCAAATCTTGTGTTTCTGTTGCCTTCTAGAGCTTTCAATTTTTGAACTAGTTCATGAACATTCTCAAGAATTGCTAAGCGATCAGTAATAGTGATAAATGTTAATATGTCTGCTAACAGATCTCCGTATTCTAAACGAATATCAGCAAGTTCAGTCATGCACTGCATTCAGTAGCATCTTTAACAACACAGGATTGTTTGGAATCTATGGTTGCTCGGTGAGTTTCAGCAATCCTGTTTTGCTTGCTATGCTGTTCATTAGATCAATTATCCACTTTGTCTCATTGATGATAGTTGTAATTTGTGTGAGTTTTAATACCCTCAAGGAATATTTTCTGTTGGAGTATTAAGCTTTGTCTAATTTGTGTTAGCTTACAACTTCTTTGCTTGATGTTTATGCTGGTAAATATAGTGATATGGTTTACATCCATTAATGAATGCAGAGTCCCCGAGTTCGCTGCAAAAGCAATTGAATTGGCAGCAAAAGAACTGAAAGATGTTGCCGGAGGAAAAGGTTTGCAGATTTCTTGGCTCAGTTTTTCACTTAGCGTCCTCTTATAATCTTAACAAGTCTAAACAATTATTTACATGTACGAAACACTTTTCCTTTTATATGTTGGACAGTTAACCAGAAGCATCTTGATCGCGCCAAGGCAGCCACAAAATCTGCAGTTCTGATGAATTTGGAATCTCGGGTATTCTCACTATGATAAAAACCGTTTTGCTTGAAATGCCTGTTAGCATTTTGTGTATTCGAAAGTCAAACGATTAAATGTTACGAGTTAATGTTGTGTCATGTGCAGATGATTGCAGCAGAAGACATTGGCAGGCAGATACTTACATACGGAGAGAGGTACACGCAAATTTCATTCAGAAACTATTCACTTGTCTCAGTAGTTTTGTTTCTTCTTGCGCATCACTTTGTCACTGTTTTATATATTATAAAAAAATATTCTTGCAGGAAACCAGTTGAGCAATTCTTGAAGACAGTAGATGGACTGACCTTGAAGGACATTACAGATTTCACCAGCAAGATTATCTCAAAGCCTTTGACAATGGGTTCTTTCGGAGATGGTAAACAAGTTTTCAACTTTTTGTATTGATTTTATATACAGTATATGCTTTTTAATGTCAAAACTAAAAACAAATTGTGTCTGATTCTTTTTTTTTTTTGGCAGTGTTATCTGTTCCTAGCTACGACACCGTAAGCAGCAAATTTTCTTGAAGCGGCAAAACAATTTTGCAGCAATATTTGGGACTTGTGTAAAATAAACAAGGGTCTTCTGGGAGAAAAAGAAGACTAGACCAGTTTTAGTTTCTTTTTTACGACATGGATTGTGTTTCCATCTACATTTGAAATGGCTGACATTTTTCCTGTCTGTCTCTCCAACTTTCAAGAAAAATTTGTATTCCAATAAATATTCTTTTCCAACTTCATGCAGACAATTGCTACTAACTGTATGTCATTTTTACGTTCAAGTTTCAATTTGGGAATACGGCCAATTCCTATGTCAATACAACTCTGCCAGTCTCGATCCTTACTTGTACTGATTATTTGTGCTAAAACATACATTGGTACAATATTTGTTGGAAAAAAAAATTTCAGATATACCATGTTTACTATAATATGGTGCAAACCATCCAGAATATAGAAATGTGCCGAAACAACATGATGTATATGATAATACATGCCACGTATATGACGTTAATATAAACATGGTGTCAACATCACAATTGGTTTTAATTGAATTTAATGAAACTTAACAGGGTCAATTGTAAATTAATAAACTTAAAAGCGATTAAAATAAAACCTGATTGGACCCAATACGTAAACCGGACTGATATCGACCTTTTTCCCATTTTTCCTAAATCGATTTTCTTAGGATTTTAAACCAGGAAAAAAAATTGGAGATTTCGAAAAGAGAGAAAGACTAAGAGAGATTTCAGGGACAAAGAACAGAGACATGGAGAGGCTTTGGTGTTATATCGATTCATATTTAGCGAAATTGAATCCGGATGACCTAATCGAAGAAATATGGCGACAATGAGGTAAGAACCCTTTCTTGTTACTTTGATTATTGGAATCATTCGATGGCTTTACCATGTTCTAATGCTATTTTATTGGTAATAGTGGTTCGATACAGGTGAAGATTAATTGCTTCCATTCAGGTATGTTCAAAAATGATGAAGATGGGAAGCTAAATTATGTCGATGGTTTTATGGAGCAGTTCGACGTCAATGGTGATGCATCTTATGAAGAAGTTCTGAAGATCATTGTTCAGAAAGTTAGTGTGGGGAGAATGTGGTACAAGTTACCATATGAGGATATCTCAGAGAAGAAAGAGTTGCTTGAAAATGGAGAGAAAAAACAAAAAGAGGATGGCTTCTAATGGTCGTTATTATGGGGAGCTTGATGTCTTCATAGAGAAACCTGAAACTAGTGTTGTTAATGTTGATGGTGCTGTGGTTAAGGCAGGGACTGAGCACGAAGCTGTACATGGTGACGAGTTTGATGTTGAGCAACAAGACGACGAGGATGATGGTGATCATGAAGCAGACGAGAGTGGAGATGAGTATCAAGCGAGTGATAAATCTGATAATGGAGAGTATTGACAGAAATTTTGAAGAGGATCTTGGGATGTTTAGAGATGAGAACTATGAGGATGAGATTCTAGACGAGGATGAGGTATATCCTGACACGGAGCAGTCATCTAATGATGAAGAGGAACAAGCTGAGAGGATGGCTAATAGGGGTGAATTAGATCGCGTTTTTAGTCTTAGGCAGACCTTTTACAATGGTGAAGAGTTTAAGAAGCAAGTGATCAAATATATTCTGCAAACGAGAAGAAATGTAGTCTATGACAGATGGGAGAAGACAAAGATTGGTGCTAAATGCAGTGGTAAAGATTGTGTGTGGCGTATATACTGCTCAGTAGAGATGAAGATTATTGGCAAGTATGTGTGTTGACATACACTTTCACTTTCCAACACACATACTTGCCATCCCACAGGTGAAGATTAACTGCTTCCATTCGGGGTGTGTTCAAAAATGATGAAGTTAAGTTGAAAGTGTATGTCAACACACATACTTGTCATACCACAGGTAACTGTAAACTCATCAAAAGCCCTGCCATTGCTGAAGTAAAGTTGGAGAAAATTAGAAAAGAACCAGAAATGAGTGCTCCAATGATTAGAGAATAGTTTAGGGATAAATACAACATCATAATCTCCCCCGAGCATGCAAAGATTGCTAAGCGTATTGTTCATGATAAGCTACAAGCCAAATACAATGAACATTTTGCAAGGCTAAGGGACTATAAGATGAAACTATTACAGTAATATTTTTTATTTTAAACTTTTTTAATATTGTTTACTAGGTGATTCGCGCATCAGCGCGGGTATAGTAAATTTATTTAATATTTTATAAAGAAGATGATTTGAGAATTCTATATTTTTGTTCAACTATGTACTATGTAAATGATATAATGATTTTGAGTAATTACATTTTTGTTTAGAGTTTAATAAGAAATGGTGGACACTGATATTGTGTTTATATATATGTTTCACGAAGCTTTTTACTCTGATTTAAAGTAATTATAATCTTACGAACTTGTCTTTTTCATCAATATATTTTAATATTTAAGGAATATAGATTTAACCATTTCATTCCTTTTATTGTTAATCATTAATGACTTAACTATTGATTCTAAGTAATAAATGTAATAGTTCATACTCCCTCCGTTTCATTTTACTTGTCGTTCTAGGATTTTACACGCAGATTAAGAAACCATTTAATTTTACATATTTTCTATATAAAAACACAATTACCTATACACCTAACCACATTTCAACCAATAGAAAAATAGAATAACAAATAAAACTAATAAATTTTGCATTGAAATTATAAAATGACACTTATTTTGAAACAAAAAAATTTCTCTTACAACGACAACTAAATCGAAACGGAGGTAGTAATAACTAAATATAAAAATATATTGCGTGACATGCAATCTAAATGTATTAATGTCACTTACGAACTTGTCTTTTTCATCAATATATTTTAATATTTAAGGGTGTATAGATTTAATCATTAATGATTTATGTTCCAATTAACTTTTTTAGCTTCCTTTTAATACTTTTTCTTATAACAATATGCTTATTTTTCTGCGACAGAATTTATTAAAGTAAATATTTAGGTCCTTAAAGAAAAATCAATATTTTTGATTATTTAGGTCATTAAACCGAATTCATTTAATATAACGATAACTAAGTTTTAAAATTCTGTCAAATATGTAAATGATATATATATATATATATATAACATTGTGCATATTCTCACGTGAGTTAATGACTTGAGCATAAATCATATATTCTCAAAATTTTATTTCATTTCTTTTATTGTTTACCATATTTAATGCGGAAATTTAATTAATCCTTTTGAAAAAATAATATATCTTGTGAATTAAAATATGAAATAAATGTCTCGTGATCATGTTTCATGTAGCATAATTGGTAATCATTAATGAGATCAATATGGATATATTTTTACTTAAGGAAAATTGTGAAAAATAAATATTGATAACCTACAAAGAATTTATATATTTTAGATAAATTGTATTGTGATGAAAGTTGTGAGTTTTGTACGTGATATAATATTTTTAACAATAATAATTATAACAAATGTCTTTATTATTATTGAGAACTGAATATTAAACGAATTCAATACAAAATTACTCAAAAAAAACTGAATTAAAAAAACAATAAAGAGTACATTGATAATACTTTTTAAATAACAAATTTTATTTTCCACGTTTTTGATTTTGTATCCCAAATATTTTACGTAGGGCACAGAAATCTGGATCCCTAAAATTTTCTGCTACATGATGTAACTTGTTATTCTCCATCCATACCAAAAACTTGGATTTATCTTGATTATTAAGGAGATTGACATAATTTTCTTCTCTCAATTAATAATATTATTATATTCATACCACTTGTTTATTGAGGTCTTGGATCCTTGAAACATATTTCAAACCATAATAAGATGTTGAAGATACAACAGAATTAGAATATAAAAATATAAATATGTAAAACTCACTTACATCGACACTTTTTCAATTCTAATGTTTTATGCTTCGAAAATGTTTCATTGTGCCATGCACACAATTCCTTTTAAAAAACAAAACCATGATTATTTGGTTAGAAGAATTGAAACGTAAATTTTTTCTAAAGCTATTACTATGATTTACGTATCTAGTCAAAATGTTCTAGATGCTGGAGATGTTCTAAAAAAATTCAAAAAAAAAGAATTGAAACGTGAACTTGTTGTATGTTGAAGTCAAACCATTATAAAACTAAAATTCCTTTTCAGAGTTGGTCATGTATACTTCGCTCATTTCATAGAAAAAGGTGAAAGAAGAACTTTAACAAGTTTTAATTATTAGTATATGTCAAATATATTTCGGCCATGAGACTTGTATCATTATATAGATGTGATCTCTAGTGAAGACATGAGGGTTAGAAGTTTTAATTTTGCCAAGTCACATTAAGACATAAACCATGTCATATTTTAAAGATGCCATGTCATCTTTTTTTTTGTGAGAATCTTTGTGGAAGTGACATATGAGCAAATTCCAAAAATTTACTTGGTAAATAATGTTCTAGTGGATAGTTAAGTGTCCTTATCACTAAATGTTTCATTTTTTTCTAATTCAGTTCAAATGCTGATAGCAACTCAAGGAAGTGTCCTAATGAGGTACATTATCGTCGCAATTGTCCAGCTTTTTTTCTTTCTCGTATTTGATTCATTTATTATGTTGCAGTCTGATGAAAGCAGAAAGCGTAGGCGTCTCAACATGGAGCAACAATCACATGAGCAAGCAATCGAGGATGTTTCCTCAACTGCACCACCTGCTACACAACCTTGACTTCTCTCGGATGTGTTTTTTCCTCTTTTGATGTCTTCTTTGGTCTTTGGATATGACTTTTTTATGTTCGGATGTCTGTTTTGTATGTTAAAACAATGAAAATGATGATAGTACTCTTGTTATGTACGTTTAAAGCAATGAGTTCAAACTCTTTTTTTTTATTGCTAACTTAAGTTGATTTCCAAAGATTTCTAAACCATTACCTAGATTTATAGTGACAATAATATTTCTTAAGCATTACAATAACTAATTCCCATTCTTTCTTCACCAACGTTATAGAGGTTTTAAAAAGATAATGAGCATGTCTTTAGAGCTTGAGAAAGGCGCTAATGATGTCTTCTTCCACTTCGGCATTTTTGGCCAAATCACTTTTAAGCTTCGAAATGGTCTTCTTCAATTCTATAATAGTCTTATTCTTCTGGCAAATTTCGTTTCTAGCTTCAATCAAAGCTTGCTTTTGCCATCCAAAAGCTTTTTCCTCATCGAAAAAGCCGCAATCACCTCCACTCTAACACAAAGAAAAAATTTAAAACATCCCACATAACTCCATGACTATAAATACTGGATTCACAATTAGCTTGTACCTTGAATTTTCACACCCATAGAACCTTCAACCCGGATTTTTATTTGTCCAAGCTTGAGATTTCTCGCCAGTAACCCAAAGTAAAAAAGCACCTTGCTTTCATTTGCCTTGTCCTTTCCCTTATTGCTCCATCTTCCACCGAATTCCATCTCTCTTTCTCTCTGTCTCTCTTTTTGTTTTGAAACGATGAACCCGAAGAGCAATAAATCGATTCGGAGGAAAATGGTTAAGTCTGGGGTCGGGTTTATAGTTTGGATCGGGTCGGATATTGTTAATCGGAGTTTAACTTTAGTAAATTATGCACTGACCCCAATTTATTTAAGCTAAAATCAATTAGACCTCGTTATGATGTTGGCACCATGTTTACATTAACGTCGTACATTTGGCATGTATTATCATATACATCGTGTAGTTTTCGACACATTTCTATACTCTCGATGGTTTGCACCATATCATGATAAACAAGGTTGTAGCTGAGAACTTTTTTCCAAATTTATTTGAATTTCATACATCAATTACAAATCGATTTTTGCATATATTGACTAATGTTGAGTCAAATTCATAATTTAACTGTTTATTAACCAAAGTTGGAACCGTGGTTGCAGGAGG